>JANJYP010144744.1:0-11312 GCA_024605115.1 Rastrelliger brachysoma
TGGCGACACCATTAGCACAGCACCTCTAAGAGTTGCAACTCCTGACTGTTAAAACCATTACGTTCATTACAGACCAATCAGGGGGGAAGGTGTTATGGCTAATTGATAAGCTGAACGATGCATAAAATCTTGTCTCTAATTGTCCTGCGGGAAAAGGATAAAGCACCCCGGGAGAAAGAGACAGTGAGAGAATGAAAGAGAGAGAGAGAGAGTGGAGAAGCAACTGGCGTGCTAATTTCAAAATCTGATATTTTTCCACTCGAATAATTTAGACATGTTTGTCTTCATCCAAACATGCTGTAGATTTTTCCCCCCTTCTTGAATAATGGGATGTTTCTTCTGGGTTTGTCATCTGTGATAAGATGATTATCTGAAAGGTCTGTGGCACATTGTGAAGAGAGTCTCGCCTTCTCTGCTGGAGTAGGTAATCCTGGGTAATAGCATTATGGACACAGTGTTTTCCTAAAGCCCATGATTATCCACTGCTGTTTGCCGTGGGATTGACATTGGCCTCCCTGGTCTCCCCCTCTCCCTCCCTTATTTTCTTACTCTCTTTCTCACTTGTTCATGTCATCCTGTCTCTGACTCACCACTCCATCAAACCCTTATATGCTCTTCTCTTACAATTTCTACCAAGAGGAGAAGATGAAAATAGAGCACATGGAGCCCACAAAGAACAAATTGCTTGTAGACAAGAGTGCCCCAAATTTGAATGGCATGTTATGGTCTCTCTGTCAAAAAAAAAAAAATCACACTTTGTTTGGCAGTTTGAGGTTACCATCCTGATCTAAACTTTATAAAGACTCAATACATTGTGCTGTTTACTAACATATGTTAGTCAGTTTCTGCATATGAACCAATTTAACATTTCAAACTTATTACTGTTTAGAACTTTGGATCTCCATATATGTAACAGAGTGTTGGTCCATCTAGTACATAAGATTAATTTGTCTTCTACAATGCATATGTGTATATTCCTTAATGTAATATTTTATTGTAGCTACAGTTATTGTCTGGTCAACAAAAGATAATCTTCCAGTTTTGTGGACTGTAAAGTTATATTATTTTCTGATATATGAATATATGTAGAAAAAAAGCCTAAAAATATACATGCCACTTATATGATGGTGTGCCTCATAGTTTTCAATGCTTCTCAATAACTTGTGTATGTTTTGCTGACACTCACTGTTTTCAAGGTCATTGTGTTTCTGTCAAGTTGTGGAGATTTATACATTTAAGAGAAATATGAACTGATTGTCTCACTCTCCCCTCAAACCTTTTAGACCTGAACTTGGCAAAGTGATCTTTGGCAAGTCTGTAAAAATGACAGCAGTTATAAATAGTTTTAATCTGTCGTGAAGCTGCTTTTTCGGCTGGACAACAAGTAAATGAAAAGGTTGGTTAACCATTCTTGGCTGACTGAGTCAAAACAGAAATACTGTGAATGCATGCAAGGGAAAAATTATTGTGGCACATCCTTCAAGCAAGTTAGTGAAATGCATCCTCATTGTAAAATGCAAAATTTGGGGGTGAATGACCAATCGCTTTTCCCACTGTTAGAATTAGAATGACAATTTTTCTAATAAATAGTCTTTCCCTTGCTATCACATTAAAAAAATATACAAATCATGTTCCTACACAATTTTTCACCTTAGCTCCTGCATACAGGACTGGTATGCAGATGGATGTTTGAAGCAACACCTGCCAGCTACAATAGCGACAAGTCAGTGAGACTGTCATAAGCCAGCCAGGAAGCTGCAACAGATGAGAAGCTAGACAGCAGCGTGCCTGATTCATCGAGAGTGATGGAACCGCCTGACCAGCATCAGCTCATTTTTGCAAAACAGAACAAGATATGGAAGGGTTAGATTGAGAAGGCATTTTATTTCCAATGAAAAGGAATGGAGAGTTTGTGCGTGTGCGTGTGTGTGCGTGTGTGTGTGTGTGTGTGTGTGTGTGTGTGTGTGTGTGACAGAGAGAGAGATGCTGACACAGCTGTGAACCTGTGTATAAATAAAAATCCTTTAATGAGCCCATGTCTTATACTGTAGTGTCGTATGAAGTGTGTGCGTGTGTGTGTGTGTGTGTGTGTGTGTGTGTGTGTGTGTGTGTGTAAGCTGTCAGGACCACATGCTTGCAAGCTGTCCAGGTTCATATAAAGTCTGATTGGATGTTGCATGATGTGTGGACTTCACATGAAGATATGTGATGATTCGTGGATCATTTTATAGCAAACAGTCCAGAGTAAATACAGCCTCCAAAGTCAATACCTCCCCCACTGCTCCCCCCTCTCTTTGCATCCTTTTCTGCTCCGGGATCAGTAATGGGAGTCGGTATCCAGGAGGAGGCAAAGGGGGTGCGGGGCTCCTTGCCAAGTCCTCGCCCCTCCTCCCCGAAATGCGGCACAGCTGCCTTTCAGAACCCCGCCGCTCCAGCCCATTCATCCTGGAGAGCCAAAAAAAGTGGCTATTTATTAGAATACTTGTTTTGTATTGTTCTGTGCTACACAAAAGACGATTCATTATGTTAGAAGCAAGCCCCCTTTTCGCAGAGAGAAACAATAACTTGGAATTGTCTCTTTTAGAGTGTAAAAAAAAGTCATTTCTTCTCGTCTCTGCCCCTCAGTGTGTGTTTAGTGTTGGGTTTGGGCACCGGGCATGGATGGCCTTGGCACTCTGGCGGCCAGATTGTAGCGGGAGTAGCGGTCTTACATGAAGCTTTGAAGGGTTTAGGACGGCTTTAGGATATGGAGGGAGAAATCTGCCCACTTGGTCTGGAGTGGAGGGAACGAGGGGAACATGCGTAAGTTTGCATATGACAAGAAAGGTCCTTTTTATATAAATATTTTAGCCGCAGGAGCAGTTAATCTATTTGTTGTGCGTAAAAATCGATTGTAATTGCTGCTTACAAAAAAATAAGCGAACTTGCATGCTTTCTGTGCTCAGTGATTGCGCATTCTGAAATAAGTCAGTATGTATTGGCAGGCTTTATTTCGGAGCGTCTACTGTGTTCAATTCAGTGCAGAGAATAAGTGTTTCTACCTGCAGGCTGCTGTCTTAATTTGAGACAAGTGAACTACACCGAGTGCACGGTGGCATCGCCTCTGGTGCTACCAGTTGCTCTCTCTCCGACACAATTTGATTTTCCGAGGTGACAATATCTGCTACCCGATCTATTCCGTGGTGAGCTGTTATCATCTGTACCACCTCCTAATTTGGCTGAATTGTCGAGAAAAATCTGTTACATACCTGAAAATGATGTCCTCTTAATTAAACGATGAATTGTTTACGCGTGGGCTTGTCAGTATTTATGTTACTTGTTTCTCTCGGTATTATAGATTTTTCAGCGGCCGGGCTGGGGAGTGCGCGCGCGTGTGTGTGAGCGCGCGCGTGTGCGCACACGCGTGTTTGTGTGTATCTGGGTTTAGGGTGGGTAAATTGAACTTCTGAAATAGGTGATTTGTCACCGTAATGTTTAAATCATTAACCCTTGCGAAACCCTGCTTATTTCCAGCAGGTGTTCACAACTTTTTCACTCTCTCCAAATCTTAATACCAACCAGTACCCACGCGTATTGATTTTCCACACGTGAAAATCTTGTTCCTCACTTGTTCAACAGTTTTAAGAGTAAAGATTAGAGGGACTAAATGTTTTTTTTTTCTTTTGGGGGGTTGCTTGGATTTATGGATGAGTTTGCTAAGCGCAGAACTGAATCTCAATCTGTAGCTACCTACCTATTCGCAATCCTTCTCTTACTGTTATAATTTTAATTAATAAAAGGGAGGTTGGGAGTGTGATGGGGCGCGGTATAACTGCTTTGACCCTTGTCCCCAGTCGCGCACCATCATCGCATTGCACACATCCTGTTGCAGAGGCCGCACAAAGGAGCGAGGAGGTTTGAAAAGAGATTTGTTAAAAAGAGGAGTGACTGATGGGGGATGACAGAGAGAGTAAACACAGGGCCACCAGGGTCCCAATGTCACTGTAAAAGCTAATCCCTTCCGTACAATGCTGAACAAGCACTCAACAATGAGAAGAACAAATAATAATAATTATTATTATTATTATTATTATTAATAATAATAATAATAAGGAAAACTGATATGATAATTCTTGGTCGATTGTTACATCTACACCGCGACAGTGTTTTTTTTTTACTTGCTTTAACAATTAAACTATTTTTTTAAATGATGCTCAAATGTGTGTCTGGGGAAAAATGCTAGTATATGTTTACTCATATAATTAGTTAAAAGTTTGGTCAATATATTTAACTTTCAATTTTTTTTCAATTTTTTAAATAATTTTTTAACATTCATGTTATAAGTTTTATATTAATACTGGGCTCCAAGCTTTTCGTGTCATTTGTAAGAGGAAAGCAATATACCGTAGGCTACGTCGAGGTTTTCATGTGGTTTTGTTTGTTTTCTGGTGTGGCAGCTTCACTGGCTCTCCGGGTTGTCATCGTCATAATGTGATCTTCCTTAAGCCACATGGCCTGGCTCACTGGAATCGTTTACTGACCATTGTGAAATCCCGTTAACCCTATTACCAAAGACGCATGGATCCGTCCGAGTGATCCCGCTCCCTCAGGCCCTAAACAGAGAGCCACATCAAGCTAAGCTCTAATTAAAATAAAGAAACAGCAAAGAACGATAGAATGATTAAATCGTTAGTGTCGCCGCGGGAAGTGGTATTTCGTTTTCCCTTTCAATCAGAGGTTGATTGGGCTTTTCAGAGGAGGTCAGCTGTGAAATGTGGATTATATATGCGCGGACCCGGAGACACGGTTTCTCCTCTTCTGATTTGTAAACGAGCGACTTGACTGGATTTGAAACAGGGGGACATAAGAAATAGTCACACACATTTGAAAAGTATTGTAAAAGCAGTTTACGTGTGACCTTTTTTTTCATCTTTGGCTGCGCACACAGAGGCACGGCCAGGACTCGTGCACCATCACCAGCAGACGGCGGTAACGGCGCTTTACCCCGGCAATTTCATACCATTACATGCTATCCATCCTTCTCTTAAATCAGCAGTTCACCAAATCTATTTAACTTCATTTTCTGCACTTAGTACGTGCCCACCCCGCACCCCCATCCCCTCCCCCGACACCTACCATTATTACATACCTTAATTACACACCTGGAAAGAGGAGGGGATAGAGAAATAGACACAGACACAAAGAGTAAAATGGATTTTGAGGCGCTGGTGGGACATCAAGTGTTCTGATCTTGAACTGGTTTGAGTGGACTTTAGTGTAATTTCAGTGCATAAAATACAGTTGGGGCCAGGCTTTTAGGAGTGACGATGAATTTAATAATAAGACGATTAAGACAGAACAACATGTTCTGACTTGTTGGCACAAATAGTGGAGGGTAAAAATAATTTCACCCTAACTTTCTGCCTCTTCATAAACTGCATGGATGATGTCGATTATTTAAGGTATTTTTTAAAATATAACGCAATCTGTTTTTTATAAATGATGTGTAGACGTTTGACTCATCGCAATCGCAGACTTCACCCACCTTTTGGCCGCTGCATCGGTACTACAAAATCTTAGTTATTTTTGTTTAGTCGAAGTCTCTGATAGCGTGTTTGGAGATTTCAAATGTCTTGTGCTATTTGTGGGATTGACCCTCCTCTCTGCCTCCTCCTCCTCCGGTGAGTTCTTCCTCTATGGTCCTCTAGTCACCTGACCAAACGCCATGCAAATCATTCTGCTGCTAGAGCCTCATTGGCCGCTTGTGGCTCATTTAACCGCTGTCAGTGCGCATCATATGGCCGCCGCTTTAACCAACTTCACAACTCCGACAGGGAAAGTGGCTCAAATGCGCATTCTATCACAGTGGATGTGAACCACCATAGGCGACAGGGTGAAGTACTGGTTGGAGAATATTTTATATCCATTTTGGGAATAATTTTCATCTCGTATTTGATTTATTTGGGGTTTAGAACATTAATTTTGTAACCCAGTCATCCTGTGCGCACCCGATCTTGTGCGCGCTTGACTTATCCTGAAATAGACTTTTTCTCTGTTGGTGGCGAACTTTAAAACCAGGTGAATGTATAGCATGATGATGGAAACTGACCTGCATTCCCCCGGCCCCCAAACGAACACGACTACGGGGCAAACGGGGCCGAATAGCGGGTCCAAAGCGAATCAGGAACGGGTGAAGAGACCGATGAACGCGTTCATGGTGTGGTCCCGTGGGCAGCGGAGAAAAATGGCACAAGAGAACCCTAAAATGCACAACTCTGAGATCAGCAAGCGGCTGGGTGCTGAGTGGAAGGTGATGTCCGAGGCTGAGAAGCGCCCTTTCATCGACGAGGCGAAACGGTTGCGAGCAATGCACATGAAGGAGCATCCGGATTACAAGTATCGGCCAAGAAGGAAGACCAAGACGCTGCTGAAAAAGGACAAATATTCTCTTGCCGGTGGACTGCTTTCTGGGCCCAGTGGGGGCGGTGGAGTTGGTTTAGGGGTCGGCATGAGTTCATCTGGGGTCGGGCAGAGGTTAGAGAGCCCCGGGGGTCACGGAGGCTCCGCCAGCTCTGGCTATGCGCACATGAACGGCTGGGCAAACGGTGCGTACTCGGGGCAGGTGGCAGCAGCCGCGGCAGCCGCTGCGATGATGCAGGAGGCTCAGCTAGCCTACAGCCAGCACCCGGGGAGCGGGGCGCACCACCATCACCACTCACACCACCATCACTCACACAACCCCCAGCCCATGCACCGCTACGATATGACAGCTCTGCAGTACAGCCCCATCTCGAACTCTCAGAGCTACATGAACGCTTCTCCATCCGGCTACGGCGGGATCACCTACACGCAGCACCAGGGCTCCGGCGTCTCCTCCTCAGCTGCCATGGGGACGTTAGGGTCGCTGGTGAAGTCGGAGCCGAGTGTAAGCCCTCCCGTCAGCAGCACACACTCACGGGGTCCTTGCCCCGGAGACTTGAGAGAGATGATAAGCATGTATTTACCGACCGGAGAGCCGGGGGACCCGTCAATGCAAAGTAGACTCCATGCCTTGCCGCAACATTACCAGAGCGCTACGGCTGGAGTGAACGGGACGGTCCCTCTAACACACATTTAGAACTCACAACATAATTGAAAACTGCAAACGAACACATAACCAAATATTTACCTCTTTTCTAAATAACCCCGGTCCCGAGAACTACCTGCATTTTGTACAGAATGTTTATGATATTGTAAATGAAGGGTAAATAGCATATTCATCTCGGCTTTTTGGAATAGCCACCAGTGGAATTATATAACGAATATGATGCTGAGATATTGGTTATTGTGCTACCATCTTTTTGTCCATTACTTCACAGTCTTAGTTGAGGGTTACGCCAGGTTCACGTGGGGATATTTGGTTCACTGTCTCATAATTTGGGGGTTCTTGTAAGTTGTTGAAATGAGAAAACGTGTCATAATCATAAGAAAGTGCTTTAAAAGATATGGGAAAACCGCATCCTTTAAACGTTTGTGTTCATTTGCAGAAGCCTGTGTCTTAATTCTTGGAAATCATCTCTTTTTATTGTAACACTCTAATTATTGTAAATTGTGAATAATTTTAATATTTCAAAGGATGACGGGCACCTGCTGTTGTAATTTTAAGTGCTTTTCTGCAAGTGAAAAGCCCTGATATTGCAATGAAGAAGAATTGAATAAATTTCACAAGATGTTGCTTTGATTCTTAAGAGAACGGTCTTACATTGATTATTTCACAGTGTCCATACAGGAGTGTTTTCTACGTTTTAGGAAACAAGAACATGATCGAGCCTCCTCTCGAGAAAAATAGCCACCTCTTTAAATTTTGACACCGCTGCTGGCCACAGATCCCACGAGCTTTTCAACTGCCTAATTGTCTGTGCGTAATTGTGCGTAAAAAGTACAATCTGTAGGCCTGTAAGGAAGATGATGTTGTTTCACGAGTTAAACTCTAATATGGGTAATTAGAAATTAAATCATAAATTAAATGGCTCTGTTTTATTTTAGTGGCGTGCAGACCAACTAAACTCTATATTCCAGTGTCATATTGAATATTTAATGCAGGCCATTCTCCTTTATAAATATAATACTTGATTTCTTCATGGACTATTTCTTCATTCTGATCATATATGGTACATGAAGGCCTCATTTGACAAGCAACTTCTTCTTAGTGTGACTAAAGAAAGTCTTCAATTTTTATCGGGTGTAAGAAAAAGAAGTTAAATTAATGTTAACAAATGCATCTTTTTATTTGTAGCTACTTTTGTGAAATAACTATTTTCCTAGCAAATTTAAACCTGGAAATGTGGTTTAATTTAGATATCTTTATTTTAAAGTTACTGCAGTTGTGTCAAACTTCCTTTTCTTGATGAGATAACATCAGATTTTTAAAAGCAAAACACTCTTAAAAATTTAACAACCAATAATAACTGTCACACCCTCATTCGACTTTTTGAATGTGGGTTTATGTTAGACTAATAAAAAAAATCCGTTTTATTTTAAAAAAGGCATTAAAATAGATTCATAACCTTTTTTTATGCACTGATAGAATTTTGGGAATGTCAGTATGAAATTGTGATTGTAATCATTTCACTGCTTCTGTTTCGAGTACTTGACACAACTCATGAGACAAATAGTAAAGCTCAGTAATTTATAATATATAACATATCAACAGTTTAATGATGACATAATTGATTTTTGAAAACAAAAAATTAAAGACTTGATTTATAAGTTTATTTTATATTCACTGTCCTGGGTGTTGTTTTTTAAATCATTATTGTTATCTGTCTTTTACCATTCAGTTGTTTATATACATGGGAGATAAAATAAAATAAATAGATTAGCTTATATATATAATATATGTATGACTGGTGATCAACAGTAAAACACACTATAGAAAATCTGTACATTCTCAAGTCTTAAATATTTTAATTTATGTGCATATTAGCTGTTTTACCAAACCAGCTAATATTGTAAAAAAAAAAAAAGTGGGTTCATCAAATATATAACAAATATTTGATTTAACCGGGCCTCCTGTGACTATTTACAGCATGGTCCACCATATGATACACTAGTGTGGCGGTGGGCGAGTTGTTTGTTGGTTGTTGCTTTTTTGTTTGTTTTATTTTGTTTGTTTGGGCTCTTGACGCTTCATAATAAGGAGGTGAAATTGGAAATTGAAACTGTAAGAGGCACAAGGTGAATTTAAACGATATTTTACAAGTTTCATAAGAAAAATGTAGGAGAATAAAGAGTCTTGTTAATGTAAAGGTTAAGAAGTGAATGCCACTTCTCACTTCTTAAAACCCATTTGCACTCACTGTACAAAGCAGTGAGGAAGTAGGAAAGTAGGAAATCATTTTGGATTTGATGCAACATGCGCAACCAAAACACAACCTAAAACTGTTGCGGGACTTAAACTTCGATGGCCAGGTACTGCACACTCGTGAATTTTCACTGGGTTATTGATGACTCATCAAAATTTCAAAGCTGCATCACCTGCTCATGTAGATGTTTGATTTTACACGACTCGGTATTGGTACCTTTTGATCTAAAATAAGGCTTAATTGAGGATTAGACAGCAAACATACCCATGCCCTTCAGATTATTAATCCTTTTGAAATTCTGAAAAACATTAGTGACGTCATTTTTGACAGGCCACAGCTGTTTTTGACATTTTCATGTTTTTATTGCCTGTAGGCCTCGTGTATAGATACTGCCTAATATCCATACACATGCAAATGAGGGGAATGTATGCCTACTTAGGCGTTTTTAAAAATCAATTAATCTCAAATACATAGTTAACGGGCCTTTCACACTGATAAAGACTTGCATGGTATGTCAATTAAACCTTTTAGGCCTCATAGTAGAGCGTGTAACGTCTGGCGCATTAATCTATTGGGAAAAATCAAAGGAACAATGTCTGGAAATTAGTTTAAATTNATTTCACACTGATAAAGACTTGCATGGTATGTCAATTAAACCTTTTAGGCCTCATAGTAGAGCGTGTAACGTCTGGCACATTAATCTATTGGGAAAAATCAAAGGAACAATGTCTGGAAATTAGTTTAAATTCCAAAAATCCAAAATGAAACTGCATTATGGAGACATCTCTACACGTTGCGGCGCACAGTGTATGGCATGGGATGTCCTCGTCGTGTGTTTGCATCTGTTTCTATCTTATCTGTTGATGTGAAGAGATGCGGATTAACACTGAAAGCCCGAAGAGGCGGAGCGCGTCACGGCGCATCGCCAGGCTAAAAGGGGAGCGTTCTGGCAAATTTAACCCGAATAAATTACACCTTGAGGTGGAAGAGGGGTAAGTGTAGGGTTCGACATATGCAGGCTGTGTGTGTGTGTGTGTGTGTGTGTGTGTGTGTGTGTGTGTGTGTGTGTGCGCGCGCGCATGTTTGTATGTGCCTGTGCACGCGCCTGAGTGTTTAGCTGACCGGCCAATAAATCTCTCCACCGTGCGATACTCTTATCTTGTAGCCACCGATATATTCCGTGCTAGGAGGCCATCAGCTCCAGCGCACACTCGGTTGCTCGTAAAGCCCCGATCCCTTGCACTCCCTGTCCTAAATGGGGATAATTAGCGTCACTTTATCACGCCTCTGCATATTTTCTCCGCGTCTCCCCCCCTTTCCTAAAAAAATTACCAAGCAGCCTGCTCTCGTCGCCCGCTCTGTCACAGAAGATTATGGAGACAGATTGCACAGAGCGAATGTGCCGGGCGAGATTAGCGCGGAATAGAGAAAGCAACTGGGCCAATGAATTCCTCGGAAGGGCCTTATCGTGCAATTACACGTTGACATGTTTAACAATCTTGCTGCCTCTTAATCCTGCAGTGCTGCTCTATCTACCCACAGCTACCACGCTATATGCCGGCACACAGACCTAATGCACCGAAACGCAACACAAATGTACTGAAAGTTAGGGAAAAATGCTTTATTTTCAAACTTTGTCCACAACATTCACCAAACGCCTTTTTATTCTCTATTTTTTTATTTTTCAGATTTCTCCGTTGTTGGAATAGCCTCTACACTGGAACTTTTTGAGAAGAGGTGAGATATAGCTTTTTAAAAAAGAATAATATTTATCTTATTATTACGCAAAATCACTGTTTCACATTAACAACTATTCAAAAAGTGGTAAGAAAGTCATTGTCCATCATGGCATTGTTAAGTTAAAAGTGGCCAATTCGTTGGGAGTTAGATGCAGACTTTCCATTTCTTTGCCTCCCAAACACACTCACACACATACACGCAGACACTCACACACTACCACCACCACGTCCCGTCCCCCCCAAACCCCCC
>JANJYP010144858.1:0-15768 GCA_024605115.1 Rastrelliger brachysoma
AAAAGTCCTTCTCCATGATGCCCCCAGACTTCTTCAATTACCTGTTCATTTTTGCTTTAAAATCCACAGCTAGCTTTGGTGACATTAACAGCAGAGTGGTGACACAACCACATCCAAAGATTCTAGGCACACATGGTAAGACCAGATGCAGTAGGAAAGCACAGATGTTTATTTTAAAATGTGCAGCCATGATGCATGCTGATAACTTTCAGTTCTTGTACCAAAACAGTATTGTATTGTGTAAATTATTGTTTATATTTATCCATGATAACAAAAAAAAGACTTCTTGGGGACTTAAATGGTATTATAGTAAATTGTGCATTGAATTGTTTGGAATTGTTTATTATTTTGTTTGTTTCTTGCTGTATTTAATTTATTTGTTTGTTTAACTAATATTGTATTTTATGTGACATGTGGGGACAGGACTAAAATACGCTTTATGCTTCCTCCTATTCTATCTCAAGCATGTTACTTTGTTTCTGCATTTAATTGCCTTGTGATAGCTATGTGTTATTTATTTTGTTATTCGTGAAATAACCAAACAATAAAACAATTTTGGGTTTTTTTTCTTAATATCTTTTTTTTTCTATCTTTCCTTGTTTTTGTATCATTAGTTTAAATACAGCTAGGGTCCCTTGAAAGTTAACAATAATTTACATTAAAAGGCTTTTAAAAATTATAGTTGTATCTATTAATTTGTGCTGCTAGCAATCCACATTCATGGAATCATATCTGATAACAAACAATCAGCTAATAATTTAAAATGATGCATGTGCTTATATGTCAGTGTTTTGCGTTTTAGTGAATTTCATGATTTCAAGACAACAGAAACTTGTCAACATAGCAACAATAAAAGCAGCTCTCCTGATTTCTTTAACAGAAGGGAAAAAACATACTTCATTTATTGACAAAGTTTCTTAAAGCTCACCAGTCTTACCCTATTCAGGTCTTTGGATTGAAAATAATATGATGCTCCATCTTTCAAAGATGTACTTTTCCTAAAGCATTGTTGATTGCCCTGTGTCCATTACTTGGAAGGATTATGATAATATTCCACATTGTGCTCGGCGTGATGCACAGGAAATTCAATACTCAAAAGGTTAATGCAATCAATTAGGATGACAAAGGAGTAAAGTAAAACCCTCCTGCTCGTGGAAAAAAGAGACAGGAGAAGAGAGGGGGAGAAAAGGTATTGAAAGCTTGAATGGATCCACAGAGAGAAAAGAGGCACTTGAAACGACAGAAAATGGCATTTATTCAGCGTGTATCGTCCAAGGGCAACTAAATGAAATACACACAAAGTGTATACACAAAGAATGAAAAAATAGCTCTTAGATGGTCAATTGCATCATTCAGCACTCAACCAGTTGTAATTGGACAATATAGGAGCAATATTTTTGTTTGAAGGTAATCAGATACCTGAGCACAGAAAAAAGTGCCCAGTACTAAAGGCTTGTACATCGATTCATAATGTTCATGATGTTCTATAGACTTTTCCCCTGTTCTGAGTCAAGTTTTGCCTCAGCACTCTGTTCCCATGTGCATTGTTGCATGAGCTGAATATTAACAGCATGACAATTATGTAGGGGAGAGATATCTTTTGTTATTTAGATAGATGTTACAATGCTATACAACACAAAAGAGTCTCATCATTACAGATAAATGGATAAACTTGGATGGCACTATTGAGCTCTACAACCATTGTAACAATCCATATTACCTTTTCAGGCTCAGTCTGTCAAAATTGTGATGTATTAATCACATTTCAGCAATCCTCTGTGGCTAATGATAATGTTATGAGAGTCTGGGTGGCAATATTTCGCTAACGTCTGCAACGCCTATTTTCTGCCGATATGTTGTGCAAGGAGAAAAGCCTAAAACCTTGTAATCCACTTAGGTAAGGCAGTAGACTTACCTACTTCTGCAAACACACAACCTCATAAATCTACTGCACCTTCACATTCTTAAAGACTGTCGAGCTTGAAAAAAATACAGGAGATCTGTCATCCCACTTTGTTTGTATGAAATGAAGACATGTTTCATGTTTCAAACCATTGCACAAGTCAAAGAATTGTGTATGCACAGGCCCTAACAGACACCCTGTTACTGTCATTAAGTCTCATTCAAATTTGCAGAAGAAAATAATCTCAAAATACAGGGATGGGGAGAACTGTTATCAACCTAATTTATAAACAACTCTTCAGCAAGTAAGCTANCAAATTTGCAGAAGAAAATAATCTCAAAATACAGGGATGGGGAGAACTTATCAACCTAATTTATAAACAACTCTTCAGCAAGTAAGCTATTTCCCATTTTGTTCCTGAGTAGTGTCATGAATCTGAAGAAAACACTGTTAAAAAGGGATTAGAATTATAACTATGACTTTCTGCCAAACTACAGCCTTTTTGTTCTACATTTTCCTACTACCATTTATCTCTACATGAACAGATAAAGAGGTATGTGGCCAACCACAAAAGCTAGGGTTAGGCGGTAGCCAGGGCTTTATGTTTTGACCTTAAGAATTCTACTTTTTTCAGGGCAGAAACTGCTGTAATTTGACCTACATCACATTTTTCTGTTTGGGCATTTTCGGGTCCAGCAGCCACGTCACAGAAACAATGGACCAAAATGGACTTTGAAGTCAGCCCTGAATGAAAACAGAAGGGCTGACACATGAAATGCCCTCACAGCTGGGCTGCCCCCAGTCAAAAGAAAAACAAATACTTTGAATGAGAGGGGGACACGCTGCTCCTGTCTGAGCTTCCTAAGGCCCTGAGCCACCACCGGGAGGTGGGCTTTCACGATATGCCCGTAATGATGGATGGATTCGGAGGAAAGTCTATTCACATGGAGATGTTACATCATAAATATTTACACAGGGCTGCCGTATCCATGTAGCCTTTACTTGTTTTGACACACATGAAAAACTTAAAGGACAAAAAGTGTTGGAGGGAGAAAAGTGGGAGAAATGAGAGGGTAGCTTCTCGTTTTTCTTTTTATACTACACTGAATGATGCAATAACACTGAATTGAATTTCATGAATTGTTTTTTTTTTCCTTGTTGTGGTAAATTATCTTTCTTACAGTGAACTGTAGACTTTATTTACCTATACCCACGACTGAATGAACTTCTTTTTATTAGAAAATCATTGCCCTCCTACACACAAACCCTGAAAAACCAACTACACAATAAACAAAGTAAGTCTGACTTGCATTTTCCACAAGTAGAAATGAACCTTAACAGAGCCCCTCAACTACAAACCACATTTTATATGCAAATGTTAAGCAAATTATCACTTTACTTAACAATCATACCCAATCTGCCTGAGAGAAGTTAAAGGGAGACATCATCGTTGTTGGTAAGCAGCCCTACAAATTTCTGCTCAGTGAGCTCAATTAAAAGCCTTGAAGTCCCCTGAGATTGGCCCTGGAACCAATGAAAACAAATTTGGCAGTTTAATTTTCTTCCCACTGTCTAAGAGAGGGACTCCGCTCTGGGAGTGTTCCCTGGTTTAAGCCTGCCGGAGCCAAAAAGAGAGCGGGTATGTCATGCCAACCCTGCATTTGAGCCAGTTGGCCTTCATGATTAGTTGCATTAACATATATCAAAAGCCAATTAACTAACTGTACTCAGTTATGCTGTTGTTATGTGCTTAGACAAGGGGCAACTTAAGTTAGGATTTATAGTCTACACTTGAATTGACTCCGACTCGTGTGTCTTCCAAAGCAACCTGTTTGAAAATGTCCATCACGATCAAGATCCTGATCACAATGAGAGCACCAACATCCAAACTTAATAGCAGCAATTGATAGTATTAAGTACTAAGTATTAGAGATGGGGCTTCACTGAATCTGTTGAGACAGGTCTCATCCTCCTGTTGCTATTACTGTATCTATGTGGGAATCTGTGCATAGTGTCATCATCGTGTTGTAGGGCAGTCTGATTGATGCAAGGAGTGTGTCTTCTCTCTGGTGTGTGAGTGACACCACCAGAAACAAAGGAGTGTGGTGTAGCCCTCCGCCCCAATTCACAGCCATGCCACCCCCCAGTGATAGCGAGGGTCTCTAGTTTGACATGAGGCAGCCCACGGTGTCACTACTGAATGTTTAGATCCCTCTTGACTAGGAGGCCAGGGGCAAGGGCTGTTGTATGCATCCTTATGACAGACTCCCACATCAGCATTGTGCTCATACCAGCTAACATCATTAGCACAGAAGGTTTCATCTCAGGGAGAGAGAAAAAAAAAGCAACCCAGTTTCCTCAAGTCACAAGTCATTAGTGTCCTCTCGAGAGTCAAATTGTACAGAGGCAGATTTTTTATCAGCAACAAAAGGTTTTATACTCTTGTTAATTTGGTGGATGTCATCTGTACTTAGATGTCTGTGTCTAATGTCTGTTACAGTAATAAATGCCATATAGTGGAAAAATTATATTATTTTGTCAAGATGACAATGTGGGATGTTGCTACAACAACATCCAGACATAAAGCAGGCATAAAAGAACATCAAGTTATAATTAACAGGCCAGTGCAACCTAGATTACAATAATATGGCATACATGCTGAAAAAATATGAGAAACTATAGACAGTATGGTGCATACATTTAAAAATACTTTCATTGCTGCAAATGTAAAACTTCTATCATTTCATGTTTCATATAGATATTGCAGATTATTTTCCAATGGTTTGTTTTCTGTCCTTTTTTGTATTTTAAGTACTCCAAGACAGCCAAAGCTCTGCTCAGCAGCTGTTTATGTCAGTAAACTAATAAAATAGCAGTTGTTATGTGTCAAAAGCACCTTATTGTTCTTGCAGTTTTGAGTTGTTGCAGCCTAGTAGGGTTTCTAATACACTGTGTTGGGTGTGTATTTTACACTGTGCAGATTCCTCATAGCGAAAGAGAGAGAGCGCAAGAGAGAGCAAGAGAGAAGGAGAGTGAGAGAGAGAGCGAGAGAGAAAAAAAAAGAGAGAGAGAGAGAGAGACAGAGAGAGAGAGAGAGAGAGAGAGAGAGAGAGAGAGAGAGAGAGGTCCTCTTTGGAAAACAGATACATCAGTGTGCCTGTATAGTGTACGACATTGCTGTGAGTTAATCAGTTGGAAAATAAAACGGTGGGATTCTAATAAGTCATTTGTCAATTTTTACAACCCCCAGACACATTGATCCATGGGGATTAATGAAGATGCCTGATATTGTTGTAGATATGAACAGGGGAGATGGTGGGGACAGTAATCAGTCATGTTGGGGATTTGTCCTACCTCGTATTCTCTTCCTGGGGAGTCACTCCATACGGGGGCTCACTTCATCTGAGAAGGAGAGCAAAGGAGAAACATTAAAAACTCAGACACTGATTATTCTGGCACATATGCATGCACATACATGTTCCAGAGAAATCCATACATTTACCCAACTCATCTAATCTGCAGTGGTTGACATAATGTTGCAGGTTTCCACATGATGAAAAAAGAAAATTCTGTACTTTTGTTCGCTCTTTTGATATACAGTAGAGTACACACACACGCCCAACACCATATTACAGCTTTGGAAAGAGGGGTTGGGAACACTGGGAGGGGCAACAAGAGACTATTCAAGCATGGGAAGTAGTTGTGGAGTACACTTAACAATAGCTCATTTCAAACTGAGATCCCGCAATACTGCCGGAAAAAAGACCACTTATTACATTAGATTTGTTTTTTTCGTACTGAGCCAAATGAAGTTGCTGCCCAAAGTGTGATTTTAGACAATATGCTGGCATTAAGAGGCTTGACATGTAACACAACAGTGTTGGCTTCTCGCGTAACATTTAACTGAGTTCTAAGGTGCTTTTAAAACTGCTATGCAGACTTTTACGACTTTTCTGTGGATTAGTTGTTAACTGTTTGTCCAGAGATTTTTAAATCCCATGGTGGTGAGTCGCATGTACATCATCAAAACATCACATCCCCTGACCCACTGTCTTGGTCTCCCTTTTTTTCATGTGTCAATTCAACTCTGTGACTACCACTGCTGCCAGACTAACAGCAGAGCAACAATGCCCCTCCATTCTGTGTTTGTATGTTTTATACACGCGGAATAACAGTATAACATTCCTGCATTAAGTAATCTCAAAATTAGAATGAAGTGGATATTTTCATACCTGTTTCCTACTCTTTAGCCGAGCATTAAGTCAACACAGTCTAGTAGAATAAATAATAAAACAAATAATTGATTTTTTTTTTTAAATAGGAGAGAACATATAGTTTCATGTTTCATATTCATACAGTTTTTAAAAATCATATATACAGGGTAAAAATATAACGCTGATGATTAAAACTGCATGTCTTTCTTTTATATGCAGAAAAGTAGAAGTGCAGTGCCTTATATGACACCCATTAACCCAGACACTGTGTAAAACCAGGATAGAAACAGACTTCGGCAGAGCCAGTTGAGTCACTTATAAATCCTCTCAAAAGTTTCCTAACCTTGAGAGCCCATGCATCCCCGAAAAAGTAATAATAATTCTAACCTGATCTTCCTACTTATTTTATATCTCCCCTCAGCAACCTAACTTCTTCTCGGCAACAGTGCAGTTATTAATTCATGAGGCACTAATTAGTTCTTTGTTTAATTTTGTGTTAAACAGACTGACCGGAATGATAACGACTCGCGCTGTAGCGCTTCGGTCCCATGCCACTCCTGTTTGCTACAACAAGGGAGCATCGTGCGACTAGCATGATGAACCCAATTCCCTTCTAAGTTGCACTTCATTAAGTCAAAATGTGACAAGGAGCTTAGAGGAAGAACTGGCAGATCTGATCATACATAACAATGCAGGCCCAGTAAGTTTGAGGATGGTGGGGGTGGGGGTGCTAGAGCGGGTATCGGTGTGGGTGGTGGGGGGTAGTGGATTCCAGCATGCATGTTGATAATTTTCTATTTTTAACCCTTGGGGGCCGTCTTTCATTTTCCTTTAATTGTTTTTGTTCAGAGCTGCAGTGTCCTCTTTTTAAATTGCAGCTCCTATCAACTCCCCTGATCAACCCCCTGTGCAACATTGCAGGCAGACAAGTAAACAACAGGGTTGCCCTTTTCCATGATGTAGTGCAGATGCTCCCGTAAAATGGGTGACACTTTCCCACTGCACATACACATACACGGTATATGCACCTATTCAAAACGAAAGTTGCGTGACATGTCTTAAGCGCATGATTAAAATGAACATGAAAATAACGTATTTGGCCTCAAAAGTTGAAAAACCTGCTATGTCAAAAAAGAGGTTAATATGCAAATGCTAATTCATCATAACATAAGAATGCATCAAGGTGGTTCCACCTGCTATATTTAACATACCTCCTTCACAATGTCTTTGTTGAAAAGCTATTGAAAAAAAATACAAAAATAAAGAATTATTATCTTGCTGATGCCATGTTATTGGTCTGTAAGCTTAATCTTAGTTGTGCTCAAAAAGTTCAGCGCTGTCTAAGTTACTCTCTCAGCTATGAAATGACAGCATATTTTGTCACTTGGCCTGAATGTCAGTATTGTGGGTAAACCCCTCAATAAACTGCAATCATTGACTTTGTACATGCAGCACTTTCTTTTGCAAACTGGGAGATTTTGATTTTTTTCACAGGAAATAATCAGCTGACAAGCTCCGCTAAGATGTTTAGCCTCTCCAAGTCCCCCACTAGCTGAAGATATGATAAAATCAAAAAGCAGACAAGTAATTACACTGTATAATAGGCAAGATTGGCATTTTCAAAATCATTTTCATGTGGATGGAAATGACATTGCATAGACTATTCTGTATTCACTGGTGCAGATAAATAAACAAGGCATGGAGAAGAAGGGGGGCATACAGAACGCACAGTACAATGGCAAGCAGGTCAGTAATTAGAAACTCTGTTTGCACAGTAATAATTTTAATATATTCATCAGGAAACAGAGCATGCCTAGCATGATAAAATCCCATCAAGGAACATATCCCAACTGCCTTAACCTTTTAAACAGACTGACAGCACACTGTTGAGAACCTCAAAGTACAAAATACATTAAAAAATAAATCAATACACAGAAGTTATAATAACATGCAACTACACCCACCTGAATAGTTTAAGATTGCAACATGACAAATTGGCCTTATAGCATGACAGAGATATACACACACCTTTCTTTATGCTAAAATTCTTAAGTATTGTTCAGTACATTAACATAAACAGATATAATGTGAATAGGCTATAGACCCTCAACGCTGAAACATGTTCAGTTCTGATTGCATGAATGTTGAGAGCAATACATGTGTGTAACCTTGTATGTTATTGAAGGCACTGATGATGTTATGGAAATTATTGCAAATTGCTTAAAGGACTCCTGACACGCAAAAACCTTGACCTCATGATGTCATTTTCCAAAGACAGAAGAATGTATAATTGTTAGAGGAATTCAAGGTTGAGCACAAAGATAATCACTATAAACTAAATTTTTACAGAAGTGAAAATAGCTCAAAGCCATTCATGTGCGAAATGTATGACTGCATGCATGCATATTTCAATACGATAAACATAGTTAATTCAAACCAACCCTGAATACAGTTAAGCTTTTTTTAAACTTAACATAAGTAAACAATTCGAATTGATATATCACACCATGGTGTCTAAATTATTACAACTTTAAATAACCTCACACACAAACAGCCTCTCAACCGAACAGAACTGTTTAAAATAATAACACTCTTTGCTGTCATGAGTGCCAATCTATTGTCTAAGTTTCCTGGTTTCATTTCCCACACATAAACTCAGAAACTTACAAGTTTACATGACCTCATTCTACATGAAACAACCTCTAATTACATGAAGTGGAAGCCGCAACAAGAATACACTTCTCACTGAATAGGTCTGTACTTTGTGTCTCCTAGTCTGTGTTTCCCTCTGACTTTTTGAACACACTGCAGGACGAGAAACTGACCATTTACTCATGCATATTTGACAGCACCTAGTAGGCCCCTTTTTGTGCTGTCACTTCTGGCTCCTATTCTCCCTCTCCCCCAGGAGAGGACAGAGTCGGGGGCTTGAGGGCAGCTACCTCCACAGTCCCGCTGTCCCCTCCTCGCCTAATTTTTGTTGTCCGGCCCTTTGAAACCTCAATCTCATGCAGAACCAAAGAATGGTGATCCATGTGCAACAAGTGCCGGTGCCATGGTAACCCCAGTTTTCCCCCCAAAATATTCCTTTTTATCCCTTTTGAAGACCTGTCACCAGGCAGAGCAGGCATCACACGACCCCAGGCCTGGCCATGACAAAGCCTATTTTCTGCCTGCTCCTTGATTGATTAAAAAAGACTTTTTAGTAAAACCATGTTAAAGGACACAAAAAGTGACACACAGAAGAAAGGGCCCTTGGGGATGGCCCAATCAGACGGGTTCCCTGGTAGTATTGCACAGAAAAAGAAACAATATCATAATCGCCACAAAGGAAAGGTCAGGGCAAGCATGAAACTTGACAACAATGGTGATTACGATAATGATGGAAAAAGTTTGTGATTTGGTGGGTAGGTCACATCAAACTACACAATGCTATGAAGTGTGTGATTTTCCTGGATCCCCAAACTGCAGTTTTTATTCAAACTTATTATCAGTATAGAACTTTTGTTATCACACAACTGAAGAAACAAACTTCTCCATTTTGCCTCTGGCTATGTTATACATCATTAGAAATTATGTGAACCTGAACAAACTCACTTCCTTTTCGATTAACAATACTCTGCCCAACTGATGATAGCATATTATCTGAGAATATTCATACTATAGTGTACTTCTGCATTATTACAAATGCTTTTTGCATTAGGTTCCTTCAACACTTGAGAGAACAATTATACATGTAGTATTGTGGTTCAAGTGTGATGTGAGATCGATATTCTTTGCATCGGACATTTTACTCCTCCATTTGACCTAAGTGACAGACCATTTAAAACGGGGGGAGACTGGCTCATCTGCTCTGCACGGCACCAAAGGGAGACCACATTATTAATTTATCTCAAAAGCACAGGTCGATATGAGAAGCCTATTGCTTACATGTTTTCTTTTTGTTGGCAGTTTGCGTCTCATATACAGTGGCTTTAAATATCTCGTATCTCTCCATGATTTGATAGTTAAACTGGATGTGTCAAACAGGACTGATCGTTGATATATAGTATCAGAAATATGTTGCTGTATCATGTATTATGTGGTAAAAAGAAAAATACTTTAATAAACATTGAAGAAAGAATGGTAATACTGTCTCTTTGTGTCTGTGTAGAGATGTGGAGGAGATATTTACCAAGACGATAGGGAGGGGTTGGGGGAGTAGAAAGGAGGAGAGGCATTAGAAGCGTCCACACATGAGCAATTAGTATTCCAGATCCTGATGGTTCTAAACACAAAAAGGCCTCACCAAATCCCCACGGCAGAGGTGTCAGACGGAAAATGACGAAAATCTGCTCCTTGACAGGGAGTCATTTATATTTTAGCTTCGTTCCATTATCTTAACGAATCCATCATCAGCCAATGCAATATTAACAGCAGAAAATCAACTCATTAGATCCAGGGGGATTTAATCAAGATTGCAATCATGTATGCGGTTCCTGGAGAGTTGGCTTCTTCTTTTTTTTTTCTTTTTGGTCCTTTCCACGTAATTGCCGCATCTCAGATCTTAATAAATTATTCTCGATCTGAGATTGATGCCTTTTTTTCCTTGCCTCTCACGCCATGCACTCACTGTCTCCAACTATAATATTTACCATAAACATTATTATGTCATGGGCACACAGTTTAAAATGGCCTTTAGCTAACTCACAGAAGTAATTGGCTTCTCCATTTCTCTCTCGTTTCCTTGCTAATTGCCCAGTGATATTGCTAACAGTTCCCTCGGAAAGAAAGAAAAGGCCTCTTTTGCACAAGCTGGGATGTGTTGCTAGGATTTTTCAACCTTTATATGTAGATGTAGAAAGAATTTCCTGTGTTTGATATTGCTTAACAAGACAAGCAAGGAGATGAAAGAACATTCCACTTTTGATATGTAAAACTTTGTGTGAAACCCTGTCATCAGAGAGAAAGTAGAAAGAGCTCAAATTTCAGGTGGTGATATTTTTGTCTTGTTTCTCAGAAAAACACTAAGCAGAAAAGGGAACTGCACCAGATAGATAACTGCCACAGATACACAATTCTTCAAATATAAGTCAAGTCTGGGTGGTTTATCAAGGCTATGCACTACCCTGAAACTGTTTTACCACAGACATTTAACAACATTATTTAAAACGAATGTAAGTAGCCTCAACCATATATAATTAATTCATACAAACGTGTTTGCATAAAACTATGACTTTGGATATCATAATCACTTTGTGAGTTCAACAGCACATGTAACATTACAGTTTATGGTGACATAATATTGGCTGCTATTTGAAATTTTCACATCTTAGTATTACTGACATGGACAGTCCACACAGCATTTGTAAACAAACTCTTTGCAAATGTGCAAAAGGAAACCAAAACCATGTCATGTGTTTATATCACATGGCATGGCAGTTGGAACAGGTCCTCAGTTTTCACACTGCTCCTTTCACATACACTGTACATACCTATCTAAATATACACTGTAGCACTGTAGCAGAAAATGCTATCAAAATCTTTACCAAATGCAAAGAATGATAATGTTGTAATGGATTACTGATAAAAGGAAACCAACTACTAGCCATCAGCTATATCAATTATTAAATTTACTACTTCTGCTAGTTTCTCACACAAAATGCTTATGACATCTATTCAACTTGCATTGAAACCAGAATACCAACACTAACATCTCATCTCAACAAACTTCTCTGGGCTGCTTCATTATCAGTAAAAATTACACAAAAAAAAATTACTTAAATGACCAGTTCTGATTTGGAGATTCTGTGTGGGAAAATGTGTCTTTAACTGCAAAAAGTTAGTGAAACTTCAAATTACATGGTAATATAAACATAAGCTGTAATGCTGATTTACAGTTTTGAAGTATCTTCTCTTGCTCATTCTCTCCTCACTCGCACCCTCTGTGATTTGTAAACCCGAAAAAACTTTCCAAAATAATGTAATAAAACATGTGGGTGCCTTCTTTTTTATTAATTTATCAATGCAGCTGAGAAAATGTTGGGTTTTTTTGTGCTGCTCTTTGCATAGTATGCTCCCCATTCCCTGTACCGTATGACAACAGGGCTTCTCCTGCTCATAGACAGGATTAACTCCTAACATGTTCAACATGATCCAAAAGTGTAAAAACTGTCAAAGAGACCTTTAATCTGCTCCTGGAACAAAGCCTTTTGTACAAGGACTAACCTGACCTTGTCACTGTGAGTTTAACTTGCTGTCTGTTAGACAATATAAAGCGCAAGCCATCCCTTCTCTTCCACACCCTCCCACTAAGTCTTCTTCTCTCCCTGTTCACTGCCTCGGTCTGCCTCTCCTTATGAACAGAATTGGGGGTGTGTGACTACAGCACCAAATGCTGTGTTAATCCCTGTTTCTCTGAGATGGCCAATAGTAAATCCGAGTCCTCTGTAAACCAATCTCAGAGTTTTTTATCTTGATTTATTAGATTACGAGTCCCGGGTCCCTGAGCCCATGCTTCACATACTAATCCTAATCGGAATAGACAAGTATTAGCCCAGTTCAAGGGGAGCTAAACAGTAGTGGTAGCCAACTTTCAGTAAGAGGGAAACTACAAGCTTATAGGCTTGATGGGGCTTTTTATCCGTTTCCCTTTTTTCTCCACTTACATTAATAGAATGAGTGTGTAATTAAATACATAAATCCTGACACACAAACCCTCAAAAGGCTAAAACCACTGAACCCCAGCCATGTTTGGCTTTCTTTTCCCTGCACAATGAAGTTACTGAGCCAAGCCCAATCATTTGTATTTTTCTCAGATTTTTAACAGTGAGCAAGGCAAACATGAAAGTCCCATTGAAAACAACTGCAAGAATTAATTTTACATCTCAGTGAATTCAAGGCAGTGTTGTCAAATTATAAGCAACAGGGCTATGTAACTAATTTCCCTTGGTCCAGAGACTGTTAAAAAAAGAAGTAATAAATCACTTTTCAACTGTGATAATAAAAAGTACATAATTAGAAAGGTGTCTCTACTCTGTTTGTCTTCTGTGGGCGCACACAGACCACCAAAACGTCAGGGCTGGTGACATTATTGTTACTAACCTTAAACCAAAATGAAAGGATAGCCTCAAGCATATTGTAAATTGCTGGTCTCACTTGCTTTCAACCAATCCAGCCAATGTGGATGGCAATTGGGTAAGGCTGGATTGAGTCCATGTGACACATGAGGCCAGAGCTGGGGAACATTAAGAAGTGTCTGCTTGTACACTAATACTGGTGGCAGCTGTTAGTCTGCCAAAAACTGCAACAGCAGCAGCAAGGATATCCTGAAATACTATTGAAAACCACTAAACCTCCTCCTCGCTGATGTAAAGCTATACAGCTGCTCGGCGCCAGCACAATCACTGATCAATCTGGGAAAGTTAAAAATGGAGCCAGGTTTGTGGACTAAATCTGCTGCTTTTCAGCTTGGAAGGTCAAACTGGTGATCTCAAGGAACACTAAAAATTAACAAGAGAGTATTTTGCTGTAACTGAGATGGTTTGTACAGCACCAACAACAGACTCAGCACATGCTTGAGCATTTGTGTCCATATCCTGTGTGTCTGGTCATGTATTTCTGTGCCTGCACGATGTAGATTCTCGTGGCATCATCACTGCACAGAGGTTGCCCCTGCCCACTGCCCTCAGGGATGACAGGGGAGCTAAGGGAGATGTGACAGGCATGTCTGCTCCCTGTGTGTGTTTGTTTGCCCCTGAAAATGAGACACTGGTTTCACTCCAGCCCCCTGGGCATGTTTAGCTCTGCCTCCACCACAACGCCTTCATCTGATACAAAGTGGAAGTCCACCCAATAATAATATGCATCTCCACTGGTAGGGTGAAAGTGGATACATATATACTTCAGAGCATGAAAAAAAAGAGGATTGATTTATTGCTTCTTTTCTCATTTTCAAACATGAAGATTTAAGAAGATTTGTTGCTTAACTCTGCCAATCATCATATAGTAAATGGTGTCAGAGCAACACAGCTTACTTTGTAGTAATATCACCATAAACAGCTTAACACAGCTGTTAAAGTACATGATGAAAAAACTATGATCTAGTGCTTTTGTACACTACATAAAAGTGAGGAATGGATTTCCTTTGCTCTTGTGTTTTGTCCTTAGACCTAAGTGTCACCAAGTGTACTTTGCAAGGAATATTCATTTCCTTAGGAAGGCCTCGTCAGCCTTGTGACCCAATCCATATCCATTCTGTCCTGTCTGTCCTCCCTGCCTCTTTTCTGTAAGTGGCAGATATTTCACCTGCCTATCAGTTTCCCTTTAAACGTGCTGGTATATGCAGGAAAGGCGCCCATATAGGGTCACTGACTGTCCTCTACAAGGCCCTCTTTGAAGCTACTATCTTGCAGGCGCTGCCCCCCCTCCTACTTCTATAACTCAAATTACAGTGTGTAGAGGTCGCTGGTAGAAATGGGCTCAACTGAGCTGATTAACTTTGATCTAGTTTTACATATTATTGGAGGGATAAAAATACATGTCTAAAGAGGCTCCTGAATTAAAAGGAAATCATAAATTTTGCCTTTACTAAATTATATTTACATCAGGGAAATAGTAACCTTCTTTAATGTTCAGTAGATGTAACAGAGCCTAGAACCAAGATATTCAACAATACAGCACACACTTAACTCCAGATCAGACTATATTTGCAAGAGTGCGTTTGTGTATGCAGCCCACAGCAAAACCCAGTTTACTACTAAATAATGGGAATCAGATCATTTCCATGCAGAAATGTGCAGTGGGAAGGAAAGCAGCTGCTTCAATGTGAGGAAGGTAGGAAGAGGTTAAAAGGAGTCAATGGAGGCTAAAGAGACAGCAGGTCTACCGATGACAGAAAGAGTGGCCAGGGACTGCAGTTCAGGACTTCTGGAAACCACATCAAACAGCCTATGGAGCGCTGCCAACACGAACACACACCAACTGTTGCAAAAAAAAAAAAAAGGAAGGGAGAGAGAGAGGAAGAGAGGGAGGGGGAGACAAATGGGAAAAAACAAAGGTTTAGTAACAAGATAGAAATGTATGTTAGAGGGTGTGAGATATAATGATACAAATTAAGGGACAGTTTGGTGGACTGAGAGAATGACAGAAAAGATCAAGAGAAACAGGGAAATGAGTACTGCTGTGTAGTTCCAAGAAAACTTCAACCCATCAGCCAGCTACTCCCATTATTAGATACAGTATCATTAATATTTATATTTATAGTTTGTATTTTCCGCTGTCTCTCAAAAGGCCTTTCAATAATCCCCTAAAAACAGGTTTGAACTTGCTTTAATTGAAAACAAGGATATGAGCATTTAAATACACCTTTTAGTAAAGTAACTACAGACATAATGCCAAGCTCCACAAATAATTGCATATGTACACTGAGTGAAAAAACAGAAATTTCATCTGCTTTCCTCCATCTAGTCTTGACATTCAATTTGTCTTTTTCTCTTTTACATTTGAAAATTAGTGAGCATAATGTTACAGTCAGCTGACAGAATATTAAAGGGCATTTCCAGTTATAATTAATGTTTGTCTCTGAAATCACGTCACCTATGATCAATTCATCTCATATCATCCACACAGTTAAATGCAGCATGTGGATGTTTATATTCAGTTTTGTTCAAG
>JANJYP010144888.1:0-10499 GCA_024605115.1 Rastrelliger brachysoma
GTGTCCAAAAGGAACCCTCTCTGCAGGGCGTTCTTCCAGAGGCCCCGGGACCACTGCTGCGCGAGCGACGTGACGTGGTACGAGAACAAAGCCATCGGTAAGAACCTGTTGGGCACGAGGATGCAGATGTTGTCGCGTGCGGCCAAGCTCTCCAAGACTTATACCAACCACTGCATCGGCGCCGTCTCCATAGCGACGCTCAATAGCATCGTGGGCGCTACCACCACCACCTCTACCACCACTACTGGCTCCAAGCCTACGACCACGACGACGCTTTATGTTGCCTCGGAAACAGTCAACGGTCACGCTCAATCCCATCACCTCCAGCTCGTGATCCCTTATCTACGGAGGGTCACGGGTAGTGGTGGTGGCGGTGATGATGATGAGGATGTGAAGCCGCAGAGAATAACAACAGCAGCTACAACAGGTGTAAACACATCATTAACAGCTGTGAGGAGAGGAAGTGTAGAGGATCACCCCGGGGCTCCACTCCCCAAAAAGCTGTGCGTGCGCCCAGGGACACGCACGGAGTCTCCAGTGGATGAGAAAGAGAGAGACACGCAGCCAGGGAGAGGACAGGAGTCTCATATTCACACACAAGCCGTCGTCAGGTCTCCAGTCAGCACACAGGTAACACAGTAACCTCTACATGGGATGTATGGGATGTTTTTAAATTTCAGTCTGTGTGAGTGTGTGGAGGTCGTGCGTAAAATGCGCCGCCGGCTACTGTGGGGAATATGTGGCAGTGCAAATAGATGAGCTGATAGTGTAGCCAGATGCAGTCTGTTCAAACATGGGTCAAATTAACTTTGTTTGTACAGATTAAGTCTACTGTACATATTATCATTCATAATTAATCTCTTCTTCAATTATCCAGCAGTCATTGATATATGTTTGATTATCTTATGAAGAAAAATCACTGTTTTATGCTTCAGGAGTACATTTTATATAATATGTTGAATACAACAAAATTAAATAGAAATAAATGACTAAATAATAGCTGATTAAAGAAAGGTTAAAATAGTTCATTTGCATAAAAAATGTGCAGCAACTGCACATAAATTTACAAAATGATGCATTTTAGTTCCTTTTTCTGTATACTGTTGATCACACTATGCTCATGTCTAACAACATAATTTGGAAATGTACTTTAACCCTTACATACTGTTCATATTCTGACTCATAATTAGTCTCCACCAATTCACATTCATAAATTCACCATCAGTCATTAATACATGTTTGATCCATCTTATAGAAAAAAGACATTCACAGTCATTATTTTAGAGTCCAGGAGAACATTTTCTAGAATAGAGTTCAACATGTTCACAAAAACTGTATAAAGAGATGCATTTTATTTCTATTTTCTGTTATTCTCTGTATACTGTTGATCACACCTGCTGCTAATATAAATGTTTATAACTCTCAAATGTAAAAATGGGTCAAATTTGACCCTGAGCAGTTAATGTAAGGGTTAAATTTACATGTAGTTAGACCACCAATTCAAATAAGAAGAAATGCTTCAATGGGAGTCCTAAAGGATGTATCATAGTATAAAGTTATGAAAAGATGAAGAACTTGTGCATGCTGCTGTATCTGTGCATACGTTTGATTTCAGAGGTGGGGAAAACAAAGTGTGTGTTCTTCAAACAGGAAAACATGTATGGAATATATTTACATACATTCCTTTTAATTAAAATTATCCGCATGCTTCATGTCTAACAAAAGCATGAGGAATTACAGCTTAAATCTTTGTTAACACACATAAATGTGTAAAAACCACATCCGCAACATACACATACACAGCACATTTTGATGTTGGACTGTATGTGTTTATTTAACTATATGTTTATGTGATATATTTTCACCTGTAAATAGATTTAATAATTATTTTTGAAAACGATGAGCATATTTTTAGTTTCATGTTATGTTTTCTCTGCTCTTACTCTCTTATCATAAAATAGTCATATTTAGAAATATTCTGTTACAAGTCAAAGTCATACATCCAAAATGTATTAGCAATGTATTACATTTAAAGTACCCAGAATAAAATAGTGATTTTGCAAAGTGGTCCACTTTAGAATGATATACATTATGTGGATTATAATGTGATGTGTAAGTGTCACTTTACTGCAGCAGCTGTTGAATTGCTTTTTCACTAGCAGCTGGAGCACTTCATCCTTTCACATTGATCGGAACATGTAGCTGTGTGTGTGTGTGTGTGTGTGTGTGTGTGTGTGTGTGTGTGTGTGTGTGTGTGTGTGTGTGTGTGTGTGTGTGTGTGTGTGTGTGTGTGTGTGTGTGTTTGTACAACTCAACCAATATTGAATGTTTAAGCAGTTGCCAGTGAATATTTGAAATCAGTGTCATTCATAAATAATCTTTCTTTACATAAACAAAACATAAAGAAACATATTTAATAGGGATGCATAACAGGTCTGCAGAGAGATGTGTAGAGTGAGACATTTTACAGTGTAAAAATATGAAGTGATAGGCCCAGTCACTCTATTTGTCACACTCTTAATTGTTTCAAACCTTTGCATAGAGGTTTGTGTAACTGCAGATTTTTATTTCAATCAAGCAGAAAGAAAAGAAAAGAACAGTCACTACTGTCATTGTGCATGTACAATTAACTTGAAAGCAACCCCCATGGTCCCACAAGTAAAAAATAAAGAAGGTGCTTAATAAAATTAGTAGTATAGGTACAAAAACTAAAACAAAGGTGAAAACACAGACTAGCTGCCATTAGTATTGCATGATTCCCCTTACACTCAAAAGTGTTGTTTCAGTTATTACATGATCAGGTTATTGCAGTTTTGAAAGCCGTTGTTAGCTACATATGTCCTGACACATGTTTCTATGTTGGTGTCAGTTATTATGATTAGATTTTTCTGGTTGTGGTGTAGAAAGATATCACCATCATTCTTAAAGTGATACATGCACAAATTTATATGGTAGGCTGTATGTCTGCATGGGCATGATTCAAATGTTAGTGCAAAGAGAAAATAACATTGGTCACTGGACTACAGAGGTTTTCCATGGTTGTAGTTTTTAACCTCTCTAGCTGAGCCCGGGGCACTTGGTGAGACGCATTCAAAACGGTATGTTAAAAACACTTAGAAGGTTCCACATCACATGACACTTACTACAAAGTATTATCTGGGTCTCTACATATTAAATCCAGCATAGAGAACATTGTTGGTGACACAGAGTTAATAAAAGGTATGTTTCTCAAGACAGTGTCTTACCTTCCAGGAACTTCCTGTCGCTGAATTCAAGTCACCTGAATTGACTATCTACCACTTTTAAATGATCTGGTTCGGTATGTTGAATGGCCACAGGCGTCTGGTCAGGGACGAGGTGTTAAATAGTTTCTAGATTATTTATTAAACCGTCACCACACCAGTCAACACATTTCACTTGTTGGTCCATGTATAGTTCTAGTAAAGTAACAGATGAACAAACTGTATATTCAGAAACTGAAAGTGACAGACACAGCCATTGAAATCTAAATAATGTAATCAGTAGCAAGTCTCATTTTAACATAAATGTCTCCTCTCACTTACTTTATTATCACAATGAAATACAAATATAGAATAAATGTTACATGTTATCAAACCACAAACTGTAACCATAATATTATTAGTTTTAGTTAAATATGAATCTGTCAGCATACTAAACAGTATTCACCTCTATACAAATAATAAATCATATAATTATTACTACATAATTTTCATCCTTCCAAATAACTGAACAACTAAACAGCCACACCCCCCCAGCTCCTTGAACATGTGTTTGTTAAGTGACCACATGCTCCAACCTGATTGGTCGTTACTGATGAGCAGTTATTAAGACTAACAGGAGCTGGTGAATGCAGAAGTCTTTTCCACAATCACTGAATGATATTACTGTAACATGATTTCAGTAGAGAAAAAAATGTGTCACCGTCCTGAACTATGAAACATAGAACGAAACTTCAAGAGCTGTTCACATTTCTTCTCTACTGAATTTGCGCCACATTGATATTGCGTTCAGTGATGGACTTTTATTCTGGCATTTGTTTAAAAATGGCGGCGACAGGAAGTCCGGAAAGGTAAGAGAAACATACAACATACAAAACATGTTCGCCAACAACGTTCTCTGTGCTGGAGTTCATGTGTAGAGAGGAAGTGACATATAATATGGAACCTTCTAAGTGTTTTTAACATAGCGTTTTGAATGCATCTCACCAAGTGCCCCAGGCTCAGCTAGAGAGGTTAAAAACTACAACCATGTTCCATATCTGAGTGGTGATCTACACGTGACTTTATGTACTATAACTGTCAACTGAACATCTGTATGAATGCCAACAAGCGTAAAAAAACAACTAGACCCAACAATCATCATTAAAATACATGGTGTTAATTCCTAGCACACACTGAACAGTGATTTCTCATTGGGACTGTCTCTCTTGTTGCCATGGGTAACTATACCTGCTGATGAATTTACCCACCATGCATTACGGTAATGGCCCAGGGTAAAGAGTGCTCATTCTTTTATACATACATACACACCTGAATACACACACACACACACACACACGCTAATCTGAGTTAGTATGTATCAGTTATGAGCCGTTTAATTAAAGCTTTACAGTTTGTTTTGTGATCACTGAACCTCCTCTCAGTCTCTGTACGTCACTGTGCACACATTATGTTTCACTAGTGGAACATTACACTACAAACAATGAATGTATAAACAGATATGAATGTGCAGCCTCAGTATAATTCATTGTAATAATACCAGTGTTGGGAGTAACGTGTAATAATTCATTACTGTAATGCCTTGCTTTTTGTAAGGCATTAAACTGTTCAATCAGATAGCATAATGAGCTACATTTAGACTGCCAGATCCATATTTCCAGTTATTTCAGTGAGGGTAAAAAAGAAAATAAAATAAAAATAATGTATAAGTAGTGTAGTGCCTTACATTTCAAATACAGTAATTTTGTACTGTAATGAATTCATTTGAAATGACAGTAATAAGTAATAAATAATGTACTGTATTACAGTTTTGAAGTAACTATATACCACTCATTCATAGAACACTATTGCACTGGAAATCTAACTACCTCAAACTGCATACATCCAACCTCCATTAGACTTTTGAATAGCACCAAGACATAAACTTAAAATATGTAACTTATTTTATCTAATCAGGTGAGTTTGCATTGAGATCACATGCAAAGACAATTAGAAGATGCATTCATGTACAGCAGATCTCCATAGGTAAGAAGGTTGATTGCACCCATTTCTGTTTTACACAAAACTTGTTTCTGTAATAAAATCCCAATGTGACCTTCAGCACCTAACATATGTGCACCCGAAAAGACAAGTGGCCATCAATTCAAAATCCTAGTTAATTAATAGTAGATACCAACTCTATGTGTTATGTATTTCTTGTTAAGACTGTACACCACCACAGCTCCCAGTCCACCCCCCCACCCCACCACCACCACCACTTCCACTAATGTATTGAGCATTTATTGTTGCTTCTATATAGTATTTGGAGATTGTTCCAGTTTATTTTATTAATGTATCACTTTTTAAGAATACAATCATTTTTGAATTTCTTCCTAGAGGAATCATTAAAGTTACCCTACCCTATATCATATCCATTTTTAGATCTTGTGTTCTGTATTTAATTGAATTTCTTACTTTTTTGTCTCATTTAAGAGCAAAAGAGGTTTAATAACTTTTTTTAAAAATAGTTTTATGTATAGCAACACAGCAGGTAGAAACACTGGAGGCAGTGACTTAGGCCTTTTTGTAATCAAGTTCCAATTAGAGCATGAAATAAATATTAGAAAAGAGGCAACATTTTTAAAAAGTATACTGCATGTACACGTACAGTATTACACCACATACTGATACTGGTCTTTGTCATGTAGTACATTATATACCTTGTTATTTTTGTGTGATCAGTTCTTTGTCATTAATGTTCATTAGGCTGTTGTTTAGATGCTGTGAGGTGTTATAAGTCTGTCATAAGTCTGTGTGGTCTCATGGTACAAATAAACGGCTTGTTAAAAGAGTAGCAGGAGATGGCAGGACACAGGAAGAGCAGGATCTGAAGAGTAACTTTATTTAGCCTCAGGAGCCAAGAAAAACTGAACCAGACAGAACATAAGTGAACAACACAGAACAAAAAGATCCAACAAGGCTGAAACACAGGACTGAAATATTAACTGAACTAATGAGGAGAGACGCAAGGTGGAGAAGCTTAGGTGAGAAGAATAAGGAGATGAAAGAAGTAGATAGACTGGGAGAGAACACTGGGAAAGGGATAGAGCTAAAGATGATTCATGCAGGACTAGGCTTGCAAAGGGGTGGAAAATTTCCGGAAAATTTCCAGAAAGTTTCTGGTAAAATTCCATGAGAAGTTAAGCTCGGGAACTTTGGAAATATTCAAAATTGGAAATGACATGGTGAGTTACATGTTAGTCACATAATACAATGAGCCCATAATGAAATTCAATGCCAGTGCTTTTGTTAATCTATTTTTATTGATTCATTGTTGCAGATCTAATTTAAATGTGATATCTATAAGTTGAACATCACCAGATTTGTTAAATTTATTACGATATGATGTCATCAAAATTTGCTTCATTTTGTGTGGTCCACGGGCTCAAATGTGTGGCTTAAATAGTCGTGTGTTCTGGACTCAAAGTGTGTTCCAGGACTCTAGAAATCATCTGTGCACGTGATGGAGCGATCCACAGTGCACGTAGGGGGCGTGGCCTCAGTAGCCCTGCAGTAAACAGTGGTCTATGTGTGCATGTGATAGTGTAGATATTCTACTGTATTGCATGATATTTGCTTGTTTTAGTCAAGATTATGCTAAAATAGTATTTTCCCCAACTTTTTAAAGTTTCCTATTATGAACATATCTTTAATTCAGTAAATTCCCAGTTTATTCCCATTAATTTCCGTTAATTCCCATTAATTCCTGTTAATTCCCATGGAAAGTTTCCAAGTTTGAAAATTCCCAGAATTCCCCTGTGTAGGACAGGTGTGGGCAAGTATCCCAGACGCTAGAAAAAAGGGCCAGCATGAAACCTCAGAAGGTCTGGCTGTGGGTCTGCAGAGACTGCCAACATGAAGTCTGGCTAGGCATCAGCAGGGACCGTCAAATGGAGATCTGGTGGTACCATAGCAGAGGCAGCCAATCGCTGAAGCACTGGAAAAAAATGCTGAACTTGGAGGTCGGTGGACATGGCCAGCTGTAGAAGGTCTTTGAGGAGGTCTGTAGGTAAGCCAGAGGAGCTAGGGGAAACATGAGGGTGAAGCACAAGCACAGAAGAATCTGCAACCCAGTAACAGAGACTGTTGCAGTTCAGGAACAGAGCTGACTATGGCCCAATACAAATGAGACATTGTTGCAGGTCAGCAGGGACAGACTAATCCTCAGTAGTGTTGTTGGGCAGCACATATTCTGGGGAGAGTCAGAGGTGTCTGGAACTATGGGACAATGCCTCATTTTAAAACCTCCTCTGGGGAGCTGTGACTCAGGAGGTTGTCCACTAATGAAGAGATTGGTGGTTTGGCTCCCAGCTCCTGTAGTCCACATGTTCATGTGTCCGTGGGGGAGATGCTTAACCCTGACTGCTCCATGAGTGTGTCCCTCCTGATGAGCAGGTTATGCGGTAGCCCCTGTTTTCAGTGTATAAATGTGTGTGAATGGGTAAATGTGACATGTAGAATAAATGTAGTAGAAAAGTGCCATACTGTGTAGACATGAGTTCAGTCCAATATCCTGTAGCATGACCAACCCTTTATAAGAGATGATTCCCAACATGCACAAGGCTAGGCTTTTAACCATGCAGGTACTAAGTATTACATTTTATAATAGATATTGCTCCATGGGTATTACACATGGGTATAAAACAGCAACATTTCCCTCTGTTCGTGGCCAAGCAGAGTAAACGATTTTCTTCAGAGTGGAGATTTTGGAAAACTGTATTTGCACGTTTGCATGTAAACTGAAAAAAAAAAGTTTTAGGCAGGTGATGTCACAGTATGCACAGGAAGATTATTAACCTGTTATCAAGCCCGTTAACGAGCTTCAGCTGCTTGATAACATAGCTAAGACTTAGAACCAGGTGTGTTAGAGTAGGGAGATATCTAAAACATGCAGGACAGTAGCTCTCCAGGAGACCACTGCTTTATATGGTTCATTAATGCTGGAAAGAAGAAAAATAAAGTGTTAGTTTAATGAGTACATTGTAAATAAGATATGTTGTTAACTGAGACAAACAAAAAAATAACTAGTTTTCTAATGTTTTTAGGGCCTTTGTCTTGGGCCTCTTGCTCCTGTTTATGATGGTCTTGGGTAAAAACAGTGAGTTGAACATGCAAGTCACAGCATGTTACTTTATGAACATGTAATGAGTGATTTAACTCTATGTGGGACTCACTCCAGATGTAAAACCCAGACTCTGGTTCCAAACTCCTACACTTAGTTCTTCTTTTACTTCAAAGCACGATTGTCAAACATGCAACAGTAGCAGTAGACCACACGCTGCACCTCCCTCCCCATCACTGACAACATGTTGCACATCTAAGTGAACGTATTGGTTTGTGTGAATGGATTCATGCTCCTTGACATCAACACAGGTGTCTTTCATCTCTATTTAATCATCTTACTACTTGCATCTTTTCTAACAATGTTCATAACAATGTTTATGTTGCTTCATCCACTTTGGTTTAGAGTGATCTGAGCAGTTTAGGAAAGAAATAAAATATGAAAAATCGTAATAATTTCACAGCTACATACCCTCCAAGGGCAAATTTGACACATTTCTGCTAGGTGGATTAGATCTACTATTGTGACCGCAGAATATACACATTTTTAATTTTTGTGCAGCAAATACGCGTTTTTATATATATATATAAACAAACATTTGACCTGTTTTTCCTTGTGGGAGCTGTAAAAACATGTTGAAGCATTTCATTTAGCCAGTGCTTTGCCTAAATGTTTACCAATGTCATGGTTCTTGGGGTCACATAGGTGTCAGTTAAAGAAAAACCATCAGGTGAGTGGAAGAGGCAGCATAACCTTAGTGGCACACACACACACACACACACACACACACACACACACACACACNAGTGGAGCATTTAGCAACTAAACATACATTTTTCGCGGGTGAAGAAGTGAACAGAGAAGAGTGAAAGCAGAAGTTCAGAGTAGAGTAACAATCCTCACTAGTTTTCAGACTTTTCATTATCATGTCACAGACTTGAGATCAGGGCTCATGAGACTCATTTATTATTCAACAGAAAAGAAAACAACTAAAAGATTTGACAAGAGCAGTTTGGAGTAGGAAGAAAGCAAACAGCAGAACAGTGAAGAAGGTAGAAGAGAGCTGAGTGAGAGCCCAGGGGACCTTTGTTCCCCGCTTGTCAGGCACTGGCCTCCTACAGAGCTGCCAACTGCCTCTTTCTGGGCTTAATGCACTACTTCATGCCAGGCACCTGGCATTGTTAAGTAGCCTACAAGGCAATCTGGAATAGCTGGTGCTCTGGCAGAGCAGAGTCGTATGTATGTGTCTGACAGACTGTCCTTGTGTTACTGTGCTTCCTGCCAGGCTTCTGGCATCGGCTGCCATTCCTGAGGCTGTCTGACAGCTAGGATTCTAAATCATCAGCACTTCTCTAAGACTTCATCTTGTGGGTAAAGCCTGGCAGCCACATGACAGGATGTCAGGAGCAAGGTAGCCTCGGAGTCACTTACCTGACAGACAAGGACAACCCCCACCCCCCCCCACCCCCCACCCCCCACCCCCTCTGAGGCCTGACACAGAACTTCTGATCAACTTCTGTGTCATCATGGATTCACATGTTGTATCAAGCATATTAAGTGTTCTCTGATGTCTGATAGTAGCACTTAAGGCTGCATTCATTCCTGTTTATTGTTAGTTACACTGGTGGAAGAAGTATTCACTCAGATCTGTTCTTAAGTTAAAGTACCAATACAGCAATACTGCAGTGTAAAAATACACCATTACAACTTAAAGTCCTGTATGAAAAAAAAAAAAAACTACAGTAAAAGTACGGCAGTATTATAGTCATACTATAGTTGTGTACATTATACATACTGTTAGCTAGTTTGCACTACTTTTTATACCATTAGTTTTGTTCAGTGGCTCCCAGCCTAGGGGTGGGGCCCCTCCTAAAGGTCACAGATATGTGAGGGGTGGTGAGATGATTCATGGGAGAGGAACAAAACAAAGTTGTGATACATGTGTTTTCAGTTTTTGGACTTTTTCCTCTAATCTTTGACTTTTCCTGAAATGTTAGATATTGAAATGAAACCATGTGAGAAGTTTAGAGGGTAAATCACTGCTTGGTGGAGCTGTGAACAACTCCTAGACATCTGAAATGACTACACACTGTTTTTGTGAGAAAACCATTGATTTAATCTTTAAAGAGCCCATGCAACACCTATTTCATTAATTTTGT
>JANJYP010144911.1:0-15289 GCA_024605115.1 Rastrelliger brachysoma
AAAAAAAAAAAAAAAAAACTATAGTCACCTTAATTTTAAATTTGACAATAAAGTAGTATATTGCAGTTTAAGGTGTGGCTAGTCCCTACAGCTATGATGTTGGTTAGGTGTTAACCATAGTTTAAGCCCAAATTCACCTATTATAAGTGTATACATGGCTGATGTACTTCAGTGTGTTTTCTATTTATGAAATTGTAAAAACTACAACATTTTTGTCACTTAAAAACGTGTTTCATGTTTAGTTGTATTAAAAGATTATAAGGAGCTGGGGGTTCAGTTTATCCAGCAAGTCCATTTTGTTTGAATGATTTTAAGCCTTTTTCTACACTTGTTAAAATTAGCATTAGCATCATTACAGTTGGCTGTAAATGTTCTGTGCTCTAAGCTCCGCCCCCTCCTCTAAAGGTGGCCTTCTCGGTTTCAAAAAAACAAAACAAACAAAAAATTACAAGGTGGCGGTTTTCAAAATGACAAAGGGGTTTCAAAAACAGATTGTGTGCATTTTTGTAGTCTGTTATTCTTGTCTTATATAAAATGCTCATTAGGTGTTACTTTACTAACTTTCTATGCATTTCTTAAACCTATGAGTTGGGTTTCAGGTCAAACAGGCACTTCCTCATTGTCATCAACTCCAGCATTTACTCAGGTCAGTTTGTGTGTTTTACCTTTATTTTATTGTAAATCAATTGCATAAATAAAAACTACCATTGTATAAAAAGTAGTTTGAATCGGTGAAAAGTTAGTGTCATTTTACCTCACAGAGACCTACGTTACCCAGCTGAAGCAGCAAAATGTTGATACTCTGTGGGAAACACCTACTAGCCAACAATCCGTGGCTTCAAGCTCGCTCATTCAATGTTTTTCATGGGTTTTTGGCTAATAGGTAATAATCTACCCATCAAATAGGTGCAAGCTGCTGCGAGTACGCGCGCTACCAGGAAATGTGCACGAGCAACGCTGACACCCGAGCGGTCCAGTGTAAATCACTGCAATGGCAGAGGAGCAGGGGAGGGAGGGTGGAGGACACCGGCTACAGCCCTGCCTCCTCTCTGCATCATGTGAACACCACAGCAGAGTAGACATACGCCAGACAGGCAGACGCACCATCACAGGGGCAACAAAGGGACGCATGGTTCATATAAGGCATCAAATGATTAATTGAGATAAGTTCTGCTGATACAGATTCACGTTTGATTGCATCCTCAAAGGTAAGAGAAATTGCACCATATCAAGAAAACTCATTCTGCTCCGTTGTCATACATTATTTAACGTTTTATTATTTAACTACCTATGACAAAACCATGTAGTCAAGATCAGGCTTGTGCAGTTATGATGTTGTATTATCTATTACAAATGCATGTGAATTTTATTGCTATAAATATTGCATTGAATCAAACCAAGGAGCATGAAATGGGTGTGACATGTTACTTCATAATCTGTGCACATGCAGCATCAATGCTAGTATCTTTGCTGTTTTAGGAGTGTTATCAACCAGGCTGGGAAAGAGCCTTATTGCTGTAATTTAACACAACATTTGACTTCTGATTTTATTACAATGACAATTCCCCTTGTATTATTTAAGGTGTCATAGTATTGCATGGTCATGGAGCTGGAGCACTTTGATGAGCGGGACAAGGCTCAAAGATACACCCGAAGGGGCTCAAGGGGGAATGGACTCCCCAGTCCCACTCATAGCGCTCACTGCAGCCTGTACAGAACCAGGACACTGCAAGCACTGAGTTTAGAAAAGAAGGCCAAGAAGATACGTTTCTACCGCAATGGGGACCGCTACTTCAAAGGAATTTTGTATGCTGTTTCTCAAGAGAGATTTAGATCTCTTGATGCACTCCTGGCTGACCTTACAAGAAGTCTCTCTGATAATGTCAACCTGCCCCAAGGGGTGCGGACCATATATTCCATTGATGGCACATCAAAGATCACTAGTATGGACCAGCTGGTGGAAGGTGAGCAATATTTTTGAATGGTTGTAATGCTGCCCATATATATTAGATTGTTTGTTACTAGATTAAGTTATAAATTCCACAATGTATCAAGTCACTGCAGATGTAAACTACATGCCTGACTTTCCCTCTTAGAGGTAGCCAGTTATTTATGGAAAAAATGGGGAATCTGAATCTGTTAATGTGTCTTGATTTCTGCAGGAGAAAGCTATGTTTGTGCATCCATAGAACCCTACAAGAAGGTGGATTACACAAAAAATGTAAATCCCAACTGGGCGGCTGGTGCGAAGACTATGGCTTCCCTCCGTGACCCTTCTTCCCTTGGTAGTGCCAAAGCTGGATATCCCGAAACTAAGGAAAGTAAGGACTTCATCAGACCCAAACTGGTAACCATTGTCCGCAGTGGAGTAAAGCCTCGCAAAGCTGTACGGATCTTGCTCAACAAGAAGACTGCACACTCCTTTGAGCAAGTCTTGACTGACATCACAGATGCCATTATGCTAGACTCTGGAGTCGTCAAAAGGATCTATACTGTTGACGGCAAGTTGGTGGGTGTTACTTTATCATTCTTAGTGGTAATTTAGTGAACCTCATACAGTAACTAACCATTTTTAAATCACATACAAATTGGGCAACATTCAAGTCAGGCAATGAATTTGAAAGTCTTAACACAAACAAATAAGCTGTCAATGTAAGAGGATAAAAAAAATGAAGTGAGGTATTGTTCTTTGTGTGATTAGTGGACAACAACTTTTTACATGAAAAATGGGACAAGGGAAATCTAGGAAATGTTAAACAGTGGTCCACAGTTAAATTTATAGTTACAGCATGAGGTGTATTTAAATTATATAGTAGTTAACTTTGTACCAGTTAATGAATCATATCAGGTTTTGGTCTCACTGACCTTTGCACAAGCTCAGATTGTGCATGATTTTCACTGCTCCCTAGGCTCTTGTCACTTGGAAGGATTAAACGTACTTATCGCTAGTTGTAAACTACACACTGTGTAGCTCAGGGCACAGTTTGTGGCACAAAAGTTAAAAATTGCAAGTGAAGTTGATTGATGATGTCCCTGTAGATCTGGCACTGGTGGCACTTGCAAGACCTTCTAAGTGCTATACACTGAGATAAGTGTTTCTTTCCTCCACTGACACATTAATTGCTCTGAAGAGGAAAAGATGCTTCTGATTAATGAGTCAAATGGAAACTGGCACGACATTTTGTGCATAGATATGCTTTGGTTTAGTGCATTCCTTGTCTATTTTGTTGTTATTCTACTTTTATTGCATCAACACACTGCACATCAGGCATCCTTAATACACAGTCAACCTAGAATAAGAAAAACATAAACATAGAACAGTTTTGCCTCTGACATGTCTTTGTCATGTCTTTGAGAAATGCTCTCTTTCTCAAGGAGAGACAACCAAGTACGCTCAGTCAACTGGGAATATTTGGTAAATCTATTATGAGAAATAGGTTTCTAGGACTCCATTTAATAGCATGCTGCTGTTTGGTAGGAAGCTGAAACAGATATCCACTTACTGAGTTAGTACCAGGAGAGCAATCTGATCAGTGACTTTTCGCACCCAGATACCAATCTCTTTTGCTTTCTTTAATGTATTGTAAAGAACATGCTACAAATATCTATTCAAAACATTATTATATTATTATATACATTATTATTTTTAGTGATCCTCCATCATGTTAAATACAACATTATATCCAGCTGTTTCTTTGATTCACAATCCTCTGGATATTATAGCAATTACAAGAAGCAGGGTTTTAGCTTTATGGGCTGATATGGATGGAGAATACCTGTAGGCAATTAAAATTTACCTGAAAAATAAGTAATAAAACATCCCACAGAAATATTCAGCTCTTTAACTAAATATATTCACAAACTTACCTCAACTCTTTATTAGTATCCTTATCACAAAATATAATGAGTTTTTTTTCTCTCTGATGGTTTCTATGGTGACATGGTTTCCTGAGCTGGTTGCTAAGGAACAGCCTCTGCGGCAGAGCAGTGCAGTAGTGATGTCAGGACTGTAGGTGTAGTGTGAGAGAGCTCATAGATGCAGTGCTTGGTCTGTCAGCCTTATTATACACATGGCGGCAAGATGGAGCACATGGCTGAGGTTATAGCGTAATCCAAGGATAGGACCCATTCTGAAATGGTTTTCACACCAACAAACAAATCTGCCATCACATATCATCACCCATTACTAAATAATCACTTCTTAGAATATGTATGGAAGCATAAATGGACATGAAAATGCATTTTTTATAGTGGTAATGTCCTGTACACCTTCCTAATTAGCTGTTGTGTCACAGTGCAGTTCTGTGCTCTAGTTTCCCTACTTTGTGTTTTTTGTCATGTTGTGACTCCAGATGGCCAAATATGCACCCGGTGGCAACAAAGGCCCTGTTTTCACGGGTGTTTACCCTTTGGTAAATGACCTGCTTGCACTTTGGGTCCTGTGACGGAGGCATTAATCATTGGCATGTTAACTAGACTTAACACCTTATTAGCCTAAATATCTACTTAAAATGGCATAACTGCTTATTATGCATTTGTTTGCAGTTTTAGCTTTTAACAGCTATGGTCCCTGATGATATTCTAATCACATTTATCCCCCTTGTCTGTTGTACAACAGAAGCCTAGAGATTTCTTTCATTTCTTCGTTGTTCATAGTTATTTTAGGATCTTAGATCTGCATAGCAGGTGGCTCTGCTTGTTGGCTGTTCCTTTATACTGCTGAGTCATTCTGTAATAGTGTTCTGCCATGAGAGACCGGATTAACATGGCCAAATGGACACAACCAAGTTAATGGTCTTAGGCTGCACTTTGTAAGCCTCTGATGACTGATAAAAAAATAACATTATTTATGCAGTAAGTGGTACAAAACATCAGATACATTGTGATAGACAAACAGACGCCCTGCAGACAAAGTCCTTCGAGGCAATACGCTATGCCATGGCCTGGTGTGATCCTGCTGTCATGTACAGTATGGGATGGAGGAGTGAGTATTTACATGTTTGAGTAGGTCTGCGGAGTCTTGGCCTATGGTATTCCCATCCCCACTGTAATGGTGATGGCTTTCCACTTTAATTGTATACAGACCACTAACTTTCCTGTTTGAGAGTCAGTGCTTCTTGTTGAAACTGATGTCAACATCCATCCGAGGACCCAAGCCTGGCTTGACATCAATTCATGAAAGCAGGGGCTTTATCCTCTGTGGTTAATTTATTCAGTAGATGTGATAAACAGCTCAGTCATGCTTTTGAAATTAGATCTGTGTTGAAGTGGTTAGCAGATTTATGGTGATCTAAGGGTCACACAGCAAAAGCTAACATACATTTTTCCAATTAATTTCTTTCTTTTGACCTTGATTGCCATCTCCCAGTTTGAACTGTGTGTGCCCACAATTAATGAATCTCTGCTGGTCTCTGCTCATTCCATAGTTGCCATTTCTGCACAGGTCTTGGTAATCGGTTGTTTCCAGGGATGCACCAAATTGAAATTTCTTTGCCCGAAAATGAGGAAACCAAGGCCGAAAACTGAAACACTGAAAAAAATTATTACGCCAATTACGGCACCAAAAATTTGTCCACCGAATATTTCACCGAATGCTTATTACAGGAACAACACAGCCGAAACTGAATGCTGTGATGACACAAGCAAAAACTGCAACAGGCAGTGACTCATGTCTCAGCTGACCATGCGCTGAGACATGAGAGGGCAGCTTTCGCTAGTGTTTGCTGTCACACCTTGTTGTGTGGCTCTCAGAGTCTGTTTAATGTGGGAATAGTTATTCCTCCTCTCGGTTATGTGTAAAAGCTTTTGACACAGAGGGGGACAGCCTTGCTCCGTCAGTAAGCAGCTACAGGATGTAGTTGTGTTAGCTGCAGACGAGAGAGGTAGAGAATGAATGAAGAGAGGGAGCATTAAGAAAGTGAATGATTGTTTCACAGTGGTTATGTACACAAGCACAAATAAACAGGAGCTTCTTTAGTTGGTTCAGTTTTAAAATGTCTTAGTGAGAGGTCTTTATTCCCATCTGTACAAAAATCTACAGATCCTAATCCATTGGAAGTCAAGTCTTCTATTGATAAGCAAAGACAGTTTAGTTATTTGAAGAAATATAATGTTAGCAAAGATGTTTACTGAATAATGTTAATCTAATATGTTAATCATTAATTAACTAGTTGAACTTAGACAATCACTTCTGCATCTTTTCATAGCATTCTGTTTCAGCAGTGTTGTTTTGGTGATAGGAAAATATGATTAAAATATTATGATATGATTAAAACATTACTTGTGTTACTTTTGTCCTGCTGTTGGAAAAAATATATATATAGTTGTGAATGTTGGTCATTTGAAACCTCTCACTGTAGCTTAAGGGCAGCAGGATGGAAAAGAGATAGGAAGGCTGTCTGGCTTTGCTCTCACCTACTGCTGTGACTTGGCTATTAATCACAGCACAGTGGCGTGCTGACTGTCCCACTGCATTTGGTACAGAGGAGAAAGTTTCCCTCTCATCCTCATTTTGTTCTAAAAGGCTTGTAATTATGCTTTTACTGAAAATGGAGGTTGCTGCTACATTTTTCCGCAATGCTCAGATTTTTACAGAATGTCAAATAAGTACTGTGAGCAATGTTAGAAGGAGATAGTCTGTGCTATGCAGCTTCAGTTAGGGATGATAAAGCACAATTACATTTAATCATACTTCCTAAGCATTTCTTGGTGATTTAACATGACTTCTATATAAATGAATGGATATCCTAAAATGCTGCTTTGTGTGAAGTGGCAGATTACCCATATAGTATCTCCAAGGAATCCTTTTTTGAAAATAACTTCTTTCTGCTATGGAAAAGTAGACATTTGTAGAACTACCAAGGGCTAAATATGGAAACTGATAGACAAGTACAGAGAGTTTGAAAACGTGAGCTAGCAACACATTTAAATGTGTACTTCAGTTGTGAATGTGTCTTTATGGAGCTAAACATGAGTGCATAGTGCTAATCAGCATTTTTTTAAGACCGCTGTTTCTGCTACAATGACAGCACTAGTCAAAAATTTGGACACACGCTACTTGATTGAGGGTGTCTAAACTTACTGTCTTGCAGATCAAGATAAAATTTGAATCATAGATCTTTATTTTTATAGGACATGTGACTACAGACAGTATAGAATCAATAAACAGTAGGAAATAATTGTCCCAAGATTTCTGAAAACCATGTTAAAACATTCAAGTATGTTCACAAACTGCATATACGGTCAACTCATGCAAAAGGAAGTAGAGCAATTTGAAAATTACATGTGACGATGAGTCATGTCTCTCCCTGGTGTGCTGAGTGACAGGCTGCAGTATTTAGTCTTTCACTTCAAAGGGGAGATCCAACACCCCTGAGAGCTCCACCTGTCCACGGGTGGAGCTTTGTAAATTAAGGTAATTTACATTGCTCAGATTGATTACCTTCTATAACGTGTACCTCCTATTGTGCTTTTACATTGGCCTGAATTTCAGTGGCAATGCTTGTGCTTGTGGAAATCAAAGATAAAACCCTGACGATCAATATTTGCAGGAACACAACGAGAGAGAGAGAGAGAGAGAGAGAGAGAGAGAGAAAGAGAGAGAGAGAGAGATGGCCTGATAGAGCTGCTGTGTCACTGAGCCAGCAGGCATATGTAATCAGCGTAAAGCAGCATATTCATGATTGTCCCAGTTATTCTGTAAAATCAAAGGTGTGTGGTTTCATATTTAATACAAAATGCTTCACTGCTTATGTCAAATTTGAAAATGGGAAGTGGCTCTAATGAAATAAGCAAGTTTGGCTCAAGAAAGGCTTTTAGATGGATGGCGTTTGTTACTCGAGCTGGACATTGTTAAGATGGTCTCATACTGTTGATTAGATGTCTGTTTGTGGCTTTTACCCCTTAATAGCAAACATCTACTATCAAAACCTGATGCCATGATCCTTAGTGCTTGTCAGGCCCCTTTTTAAAATGGTAATTTGGCAGTTTTGAGAGAAAGCCTGCGAGTGTCATCCAACAAAGGTCTTAAGCCTAATTTGATCCCACTGTATTCTGTCTCATCCAGGCTGATGGTGTCATTGTTCTGTTGTCTGCAGTTTGTAGTGCTCACTGCTCCAGATAGAGACTGACAGTGGATCTTAAAGTAGCTATGTCCCTCTCATCGTCTTAAAGTCAGCTGGGATTCTGCCCGGTCTCCCTGGCAACGACTGTGCAGCTCTCCACCCTTTGGGATCTCACGCTCTTTGTGGCGGAAGGGTGGAGGGCAGGAGCCAACAGAGTGGGGCGCCAACAAGGGAAAGGGCCATTCCAAGCCCTCCTCAGTTTTACATGTTTATTTTAAGATGTCATGGCTGAATGACCTTTGGGTTTTAGGAGGGGCTGTAGGTTACTGATAAACCAATCCCTTTTGTCTGGGGGTTAATCCAGTATTTTAATTTTTGTCAAATGGTCTATGTGTTGATGATACAATATTTTCCTTTTTTTATTTCTTATATTTATGTGAGTATACTGTAATTCTGAAATTTACAGTGTAATCAAATATTTATACAATAGTAACCGGGATATTAGTATATTGTAACTAAGAAGGATGATGTAATGACATTCACTATATGGTTAGAGGACAGTGTGGTTGACAGATTGTGGTGGCTTTCTGACCTGGTGAACTTTGGTCAACGCATGTTCGAGTTATCTTATTTGACTTCTGCTGAACTCTCCAGCCTTAATGGCGAGACTATTAATAATGTATGTACCTCACATATTGGAGGTTTGCAATTAGCTGTTTTTATTCTTTCTTCATATTTAAGTATTAACCTTCTTGCCCTCAACTACACTGTAAAAACATTTGACTACAGTCATTAGGTATGAGTGCTTTTGTTTTTTGTTTAGAGGTTTTGCTGAGTCTTTCAGAGAGGAAATGTCCATTCTCTGGCACACTGCTGTAGTTAAGTACATCCTTGACCCTTTTGAAGAGAAGGTCAGCATGTTAATTTATTTATGGCACTGCATCCGCAGAGATGAGCTTCTATATTAATGATAGTAGCAAATGTACCAACTCTGTCATTTATTTAATCTTTATAGAAAAGTGAAAAGTTCATTATTTTGCACTTAACATCAAAGCATATCTGATGACTGTTATTAAGCATCAATACTGTCCTCTGGCTGAGGGAAAAATGCAGTCTCCTTCCATATAACAATTTGTAATTGTATGCATATCCGTTTTTGTTTTTTGTTTTTTTCTATTCAAAAAATTGGATTTTAGCTGTAGTTGATTAGCTTTTAACTAACAGCTCTAGTCAATTATACTGCTTCCACTTGAGGATGATATCCTCATTCTATCTTAATTTGACTGGCTCTCTGAATGAATGACTGGTGTTAAAACATGTTTTAACATGATTTTACACTGCAAAGTGCAGGACAATAGAGGACAATTAACTAAATCTCCCACCAGGGATTTAATGACAGACAAACTGCATTTGTCACAGAGTGCACTGCATTAAATCCAACAGGTTTAAAATTAGATTTTTTTGCTTAGTAGTTATCCCAAATACATTTCCATCTGCATCTTTCATCTGTATTAGATTTGAGGCAACTGTTTTTAACTACAAACCATGATAGGCCTAGGTTCAAACGTTCATTTGTTCATAATTTTAAAGGTTGAAATTTCAAAGGTCATAGTAATGTTAATGGTGCTTCTGTCTAATCCTGCTTAAATTTAAAATAAAATTCAGTCAGAAACACTCTTGTCAAAGATCAAATCACATGTTGCCACAAATGGAAATACAATTTTACTTGGTGTTGAAGGCTCCACTCCAAGATGCTTCCTGGATTAGCCAGCAGCAAAACAGAGAGCACAATGCAAAACCCCCTGCAGAGTGGGCCAAAAGCAAGACCTGAATTACAGCTTGACCCTAGAGCCATGGTGGGACCCTGAACCAGAAAGGTGGAGGCTGGGGTGGTGGAGGCAAGCTTTGCCAGCAGCAGCAGTGTGAGCAAAAGTGTCGGTGTAGCAAGATCAGTGTTGGTTGGAATCACAGTTAAAGGGATGGTGTTGTTGTGAGAATGGCTGTGTGACTGATATGGTATGCTGATCAAGCAGTGCTTATCAGCTGATTACAGCTAAGGTGTATGATTTCTGTCATCCTAGTTTGAATTGGCATTAGAAAATTGTCTGTGCATATGTCATTACTCTTTCAAAAACATATATCCTAAATAATGATTGCATTTGTGTGTGAAGCAGCTCATTTCATTCAATATATTTTATGCATATGTAATATGATGTCTGAAAACTGCACGGCCCTGTGAAGTATTTTGATGGGTGTTGTTTGCTGTCATTAAGCTATCAGAAATGTTACTCAATATCTTCCTAAGATGTTCCATTAAAGATTGAAAGTGGTCCAGAACTGGCATTGTGATGGAGCAACAGCAGTGTCAGTGTGTAGATCTGATTACAAAATGATACCTATGCTTATGATGCTTTCTAGTGTCTTTGGGTTAATGATGTATCACTGGAGAGAATGCACATTGCATATACAACTATGCAGTTAAGTAAAACGTGACCTATTGACTGGACATAGCTCTATGATAAAGTGCACATTTAGATTAAGAGAAAAACCTCTAGTTGTCCCTGTGTCAGACAGGATTTAACCATCCAGAGATAGTGATATTATTTAAAATATTTGCACTGTAACTGACAAACATTTCTATCTGTACTAGATCACCTGTCTTCAGGATTTTTTTGGAGATGATGATATATTCTTTGCGTGTGGTCCTGAGAAGTTCCGTTATCAAGATGACTTCAATTTGGATGAAAGTGGTGAGTGTACCTTTGAAATTATACAAGGTTTATCTTTTTATGAACCTGTCCACTTTTGAGGCCCAAGTAGTAAACTCTGAATAGAAAACCCTGAGATGCATGTTTTTACTTGTACATGTATTTTTTTTCCTTTGTATTCTTTTCCACCAAAACAGTTCAAGTGCTGTTTGGGGCCAGTGAATTTAATTTAGAAGTGTTTTTTTCTGTTTCCACTGACAAAGAACTGGCTCTAGGCAAGAGGCAAACTGATTTCAGAGTAGCACCAGTTCTTTGCTGGGCTAGAAGAAAGAAATGAAGTCATCGGTAGGGGGCAGGGTTGTTGAGACCGACATCAATAATAAGACGGTGCGACTGATGGTGAAATTCACTAATTCATTCACATTGTAAGTGAGCTGTGCTTCGCCGGTTAACGTTAGCTCATAACAAAGGCTAACTTAACCATGCTGCATGGGAGTCAAAACGTCATTAGGTTATTACCTGTCTAGACAGTAACTGCTGTCCATTCAAAACTTGTCGAGCATCACAAACCGGAATGATCTGCTGTTTTCATCCTACTGATGGACTGTAAAGCCAGAAGCAACAGCTGTATGCTGTGCATCCATTGTTATTATTGTTGCTTTTTCATGTCGTTGCTTCAAAGTTAGCGCCAGTGTTTATGGGAAAGCAGTGACATAACTGACGTATACTGAGAGCAATGGAAAAGCAAACTGGTTCTCAACTGATTCCCATGTTGAACCAGTTGTGAACCAGCACCAGCCCAGCTCCAGCACTGGAACTGCTTTGGTGGAAAAAGGGTTATTCCTCATACCATTTGAAGTATACAAATCTACATTATGAGGTCATGTAGAGGATATGCTGCCTCCTCATTTCACTAAATCTGTGTTTTACATGTGTGGGCAACTTTTTATTAGAATACAGGGGATTGTGTTAAACCATATACTGCAAATGAAATTGGCAAACATTTCTTAAAGATCTTCCTGTAGAAGGAGTAGATTCCTGGAGTTTAAGCAGTTTAAGTGGCTGTAGTTGGTGACGACATGATTGGACTGAAATACAAATTATCTTGACTTTGAATACAAAATACAGATGTTAACTAACATTATGGACTAACGTTATGGATGAATATTTATTTCATTCACCCACTTCACTGCCAGTTTTATAGCAGTGATATACTATAACTATTTGTATTATGACTGTTTGTGGCTCTGTGGTTTAGAAGAGAAGTTGTTCCCCATCGTTGTCATACTGATGAAGTTTTTGTAGTTGTTAGTATCTGGAGCTCCAGAGAAGCGCTATTCATTTCCTCTCTAGCTGATGGATAAAGGTAAAATTTAGAAAGCCTAGTATGATCTTTTTTACTTCCCATTTATCTGTAGAATGCAGGGTGGCAAAGTCTGCATCGTATGGACGGCTCCCCTCCTTGCAGGGACGTTCTTCCCCAAGAAGTGGTGGGATGTCTCGCAGAAGCAAGTCTCCCTCATCCACTGGTTCAGGTGAGACCTTAAACTCTGTCACAAATCCATATTGCACACTAATTTTAAGCAGGTTATTGTTCACTGTGGAAAAGTGACAATTAGGTATACTGAAAAATGGTTGAAATGCATATCTTGATTCGAGTGTCCTGTTAATGTAATGCACAATGGGAATGGAGGATCTACTTAAAACTGAACAAAACTGAAACTAACTGTGGATAGTAGTGAAACAGCTCAAGGAGAACATGACACATGTATTGCATCATTTCCTGCTGGTATAAAACCATCTAGTTTGTTGATTTTTTTTTTACTAACTGCAAAAAAATAGTAAAATATGTATTTAAATGGAACTGGGGCAGACTATGTATGTATTTGAATACCATGTCTTGACACGAGACAAACAAAAGACAAATCTATTGCTCTAAAGTTTCACACATCTCTTAGAATTATTCCTATATGTATACACCATGCTAAACTTTTTGTCTCCATATCTGATGTGCCTGCAGCTAATGGGACTGCAGGCAGTCAACTGTCCACACCGCGATCTGGAAAATCTCCAAGCCCCTCTCCAACCAGTCCAGCTAGCCTCCGAAGACGCCAGGTAATGAAAATGGATGTTTCTATAAACAGGCTAATAAAGTTAGTTAAAGAGAGATTTGCACTTTATACAATATTTGTTTTAAATTCTGCCATTTATTATGCCAGGCTAGGTTAAGACATATAACAATCTGTATTAGTGGTAACATCAAATTTAAAAGAAACCTTGTCATGTATTGATTGCATTGGAATAAATTTGATTAATCTCTCACCATCAGAATATTGTCAAGAAAATATGTTAGCCACCACTAGTATTTACATAACCGACCTGATATTATTTGTGTTTTATTTAGCAGTAATGAGACTGAAAGTTTTTATTTTTAATGAGTGATCTTTGACACTGACCTAAAGATCAGCTCAATTAAATCCTTCTGAGTTCAGGACAAAAATACAGCCACACCTCATGTGCCTCTGTCTCAGACATCAGAGCTGTCTTTTGGATGAAACATTATCTGTACTGCAGCAGCACATTTTCACCGTCATTATCTTAGATCTGTGAAAGACAACAAAATTGTGAGACTGCATAGCTCAGGAGCCAAATCCAATTATCAGTGATACCATCATTAATTAATCATAAAGCTGGCCAGGTTACTATTATGACTGTAGCAGAAGATGATATTTTCTCTCAATCCTTTTACAAACTACATGCCAGCCTTTATCTTGTTGAAAAGGTTAGTGTTACGTTTCACCATGCTTCATTTATTTCTGCCTGTTTTCAAACTGTGTACTCAAGGCTGGCAGAGTGGAACAAATAGGCTTTGTGTAAGCTGGTTGTAATCACGTTTTTACAAGCTTTGTCTTCTCTGAAGTTTGTGTAGAACAAGTTTATCAGTGTGTCTTTTGCTGTCTCTTGTTTCCAGGGATCTCAGCATAGTGGCTCCTCACTGTCTTTAGCTTCTACTAAGGTATGCAGCTCAATGGATGAGGGAGATGGGCTTGGCAATGAAGGTAAGGCATTGCAGTAGACATGATCTGACTAAGTAATGTATTTATCACTGTTTTATAGCTTTACAAGATAAATATTTTGTATCACTCTACAGCTGAGTTCATGGATGAGTTTCCNAAGACATGATCTGATTAAGTAATGTATTTATCACTGTTTTATAGCTTTACAAGATAAATCTTTTGTATCACTCTACAGCTGAGTTCATGGATGAGTTTCCATCAGTCCCTGCTTCCATAGCAGAGAGATACAAAGTGGGGAGGACTTTAGGGGATGGAAACTTTGCTGTGGTCCGAGAGTGTATGGAAAGATCCACTGGAAGGGAGTATGCCCTGAAAATCATCAGCAAAGATAAATGCAGAGGAAAGGTCTGTATCTGAAAGTGCCCTGTCTCTGTATCTGCTGTCTTCAATTATTATACCTTCAAGTTCTGCAGGAAGGTTTTTATTGGTATATGTTTACATTTCTCTATGTTTTCTTCATTTCAGTGCCTGTTCAATTAATTTCTATATTGGTCTTTTCCAGGGCTAAAATATTGGGGATATATTTCTTCCCTTTTTGATTACAAAATCATAAACACCAGCTCAATGTTTTGGATGTAAATACATTTGAGATAGTTGTTTTATAAATAATGAGTTAATGGATTAAGAATTTCTAAGTATATGCTTCTGCCTACTCCTTTTCCAACATTTCTATTCTTGGTCTTTTTGCTGTCTTTTTCCATTTTTATTTTTAAGATAGGTTGATAGTTTATTTTGATATTTTCTCTGAGATGATTGAAAAGGCAGCTCCTCTCACTGATAGGTACTGTATGTTCATAACTTATTACTGTTCACTATTTATAGATTTTCCTTTGATCAAATCTCATATGTCATATTCACAGGAGCACATGATCCAGAGTGAAGTGTCTATCCTTCGGCGTGTGAAACATCCTAACATCGTACTTTTAATTGAAGAAATGGACACCTACAATGAGCTCTATCTAGTAATGGAGTTGGTGAAGGTACTACACATTTATTGATGCTTAAGAGATGTAAAGCCTTAGTTTTCACAGTGGCTCATTTTGACTTTATTTTTGAGAATTTGCTATGTTTAATGCTCACTCCCTTTCACTAGACATCTGAATGTTTTTAAATTATTTTCTTTAGTCTATAAAAATGGATTGGGCATTCGATACCTGGTAACACTTTCACTGTTACCAAGTATTGAGTGTCCATTTTTGGTCTGGTTTAAATGTGGAACAAAACCCCTCATCTGCATGATTTGCAACTTGCACTCTTTTTTTTTTTTTTTTTTTTTTTAAAAAGATTCTTTTTCAGGCTAGCTTTTTATTTGATAGAACAGAGACAGGAAATCATGGGAGAGAGGGGGGGGGGGGGGTGAGACATGAAGTCTCAGCTGTGTGTGTGCCATGCACGCAAACAACTTAACCACCTCTGCATCCACAACCTGTACTCTTTAACA
>JANJYP010145006.1:0-11915 GCA_024605115.1 Rastrelliger brachysoma
GAAAATCACCTTCTTATTGTTAACATGAACATAGGAATGAGTGTGGGAACGAACCCCCCCCCCCCAAAAAAAAAAAAAAATCATGTTTTTCCAACTCTGTCCTCCACTTGGCCTTTCTATCCTGGCTTAACAAGGACAATAGGATCTGTCCTGATTATGTTTTTTTTGTCCAAAAGGAACCTGATTAAAATACTGACTTCAGGGCTGTCAGTGATTGTTTTTTAATGTATTTCCAATGCATACTTGTGTTTATCCTCACATTGCCTCTTGACCCAGATGACTGACACATTTGGCACTTGGCTATGTTTGGGTATCACATGGTTAGTGTTAGTGTACCTGATATCATTGAGCAAATCGTTGAGACAATATCTACTGGGCTAACAGTGATTGATTATGGTTAGGACTCTCTCCAGCTAAACTGGTCCCATGTTACCCATTAAACTTTGTTTCCCAAGACAGTAGTGCAAACTAAAGAGATGCCAAATTTATTACTGCACTTTACAGCCCTATGTTTTGCTTTAGGGATTGCTATTTGCAACTACCAACTAACAGCACAAAAGCACTCACCTGAATCTGACATGTTTGACCAGCTGCTCCTGAGATGTCAGTGACAGAAGCTTAGAGATGGTAAAGAAGGCACCGGTTTGCGCAGAAATGTGCTCCAAGCGCAGGTTGCAGTCACCAGTCTGGATGCTGCAGAGTGTGGTGTGCTGCACACGGGGACGCGCACCATAAACCAGCAGCAGGCGGCAAATAGCCTATTCATTCAACTTCACTTACACTGTATCCAGTCTCTTGCAAAAAATCGGTCAAACTCCTTGTTCCTATTCAAATAAGCACCTCAGCTTTCGGATACGCGCATCAGACGCGACGCCACCGTTTGGCATCGATGCTTGCTTTCCGTTTTCAGAAGGCGTCAACGCAATGCAGAATAATGTGATTATTGGAGTCCTGGCTGCAGACCGGACGACACTGTAATCCAGATTAGTCTTGAGAAGCCAACAGTTGACTGAGCGAGTCGTCCTCTCTCCTCTGCATTCAGCGTCAAAACACAGACTGAGCTCAACTCTCCCCCTCTGACACCGCAGCCTTGTACGCAGACTTATGTAATTGCACGACCTGGAAAATTCATGCCAGAGTTGCTGCTCAAAAGCTTCTTATTTAAAAGCCACTACTAGTTTACAATAGGGCAAATGTTAAAATATTCCAGAGATCTTTTATTTAGGCAACAGTCTTTACTGATTTATACATTAAGTCTCTCACTACTCGGACTTGATGAGCATACACTCTCTGAAATGAATACATGCTGAGTAAGATATACAGATTAAAATGTAAAGAGAGAACATAATCAGTTTCTTGAGTTTTAGGATGCTGCTCATCTGATATCACATCAATTGTTGGCTCTATTACAAAAAAAGCAAATTACAGAAAATATGTTAATTTTATTTATTTATTTATATGGTGCCAAATCACAACAGAAGTTAACCAGTGCACTCTTCATACAAAGCAGGTCTAGAAGACACTCTTAAAGTTACAGGGACCCAACATTCCCCCATGAACAAGAACTTCATGAGAGCGCAAGGAAAAACTCCCCTTCAACAGGAAGGTACCTTGAGCAGAACCAGGCTCTAGGTGGGAGGTTATCTGACTTGACTGGATGGGTTTAGAAAGAAAGGAAGGAGAAATGAAGAGAGAGACAGAGAGATGCACAGCAACAACAATAACAGAAATATGATTAATAACAATAACAACAATTGCAGTGGGCAAAATTGACAGTGACAATGTTCTGAGTGTTGCCATTAACCACAAAACAATCTTAGGCTGTATTTCAAGCTATGGAACTCATTTTTCTTTTAACTTCCCATTTGTCTTAGCAGAAATGCCTGGTAGTCAGATGAAGACCGTGGCTCTGCTGCTGGAAGGTATGCAACAAGTTACAGGCATAGGGTTTCTCTCCTGAAAAGAGTTTAGTGTGTGTTTTCAGATGACCACTGTTGTGGAAAAGTTACTCACATGAGCTGCAACAATATGGTCTCTCTCCTGTGTGTATCCGTCTGTGAACTCGAAGGTTTGTGCTCCGGCTGAATCCTTTCCCACAGATTTCGCAGTGATATGGTCTCCTCCTAGAATGAGTCCTCATGTGCACAACCAAAAGTTCTTTCCTGACAAACATTTTTCCACAGTCTTGACACTTAAAGTCTTTTACACCTGCATGTATTTTCAAATGCATCTGTAGGCAACCGTGATTTGTAAACGTCTTACCACATACGTCACAAACAAGCGGATTGTTACAAGCACTTTGCAAATTACTCAGAAACTCCTTTGCAGAATCATTTGTCTTATGTGCATTTATGTGTTTCATTAAAGAGCGGATGTAATGAAAGCTCTTTCCACACATAGGACAAAGTCTGCGAGTTTCAGCAGAAGACACTCTATCAGGCAATGTCAGACTCATGCTGGCATTTTGTCTTTGCAGAATGCTCAGTCTCTGTTTATTCTTCTTTGTCTGTACTCCTTGGCTCTGCACCCAGTCCTTATCACTGTCAGTTTTCTCACTTTGATCTTCAGAGCAGTCTGAAGACACCGGCTGCATTTCATAAGTTGCTTGACTCTCTGACTCATCTTGTTCACTTTTCACAGCTACAGAAGGAAAAATAAGCTGCTGTGCTTGACAGTCATCCTCATGTTCCTCCTGCTCCTCTTTTATCCCATCATCCTTTTCGGTACATGCTGGTTTGCTAACCCCAAGTTCCTCCTGCTCCTCTTTTGTCCCATCATCCTTTTCGGTGCATGTTGGTTTGCCAACCCCAAGTTCCTCCTTCTCCTCTTTTACCCAAGATATATTTAAGTCTGTCTGGTCTAAGCAGTAGTGACAATCATCATTTTCTGTATTCTCACTGGTTTGAGGCTTGGTTGGTGTTGAGGTGTCACTGTCCTCCTGCAGCACTTCCTCTCCAGTCACATTTCTGTTGGTCAGTGAAGGCTCTGTAGCTACAAGGTAGATGGAAGAAAATGTTAAATCAGCAGACTGATATTTAAAGGGAAACAGAGAGGAGGAGATAGACAAGACTATAGAGCTGCAATGACTGGTAGATAAATCACTTACTCCATTTTTGTGTAAAAATATGACCTCAACCATTAACAAGTTAACTTAAATGTAAATATGTGCTGGTAGTGGTGATAATGAACTGAAATTCTTTGCATTTCAAGCTGCTGGACAGACTACATAAATAATATCAAACTGATCTAAGAGTTTAAAAGACCCAACCATTAATGATTTGTGAAACTGTTTGTGTGCATTGGTGATAGATAAACTTCATAGATTAATCTTAATTTTCTTCACTGCGGTGTCTGCTGAGATAGATGTTCCTCTTTTTAAATAAGAGTCTTCAGTGTAACACAAACTAAATGTCAGTCATACCCTTTGTCTTGGAGTTTGTCTTTGAACAATTGTCACAATAGTTATTATCTATTCCCAAATTAACCTAGGATTCACTAATAAACTAATAGTCATTCAAAGGACTCTAGGTTGAAAAAACAGCATGCACATTTGTGTATATTACCGTTAATAAGACTTTCATAAATCTTCTTTATTGTGGCAACGGCATCCTTAGCATCTTCAGTGTCAATTTGCCATGGACAGAGACACTCTGCTCTAAAACCCTTTTTAGTTCTTCTGGCAAGGAGGAGGACTGGATGTCGCTCTAAAAGTTGCCACTTGTGGAGCTGGTACAAAATTGACACAAAATCATATGACTGAAAATTTGATTACTGAAAACAAAGACAGATAAGCTATGCATTGAGAGACACTTGTTATTCAAATACAGTGAGGGACAAGAGAAACATATATCAATCTGAAAGCACAAGATATTGAAAAATGCAATATGTTTTATCCTGTGAAACATTTTGAAAAAAAAATCCTATTATTTTGACCCCCTTATGTACGTTAACTGAAGGAATAAAATGTTTGAAATGCCATTCAACGTAATGTATTCCAGCACACTATCATCACCCACTGCAATCTAAATATAAAGCTGAATTGGCATCTTTCAGTAATGCAGTAATCAGGCATTGATCGGTACCTCTGAGAGGAGAGGAAAACCTACCAGTAGCTTTGTTGAATCATAGAAATGGCTAACAGTTCCGTTTTTTATATGCCTCTCTTTCCAGTTAGGGGCAATTTTGTTCTTGCGTGATTCAAGTCGTTGCTTGTAAGGCTGCTTTGCACCACAATGTTGACATGTCTTTCTGGCTACAAAGATTTTTTCCTTACAAATGCAGCACTGTTTCTGCGTAGACATCTAGAAAAAGAAACACACATAAAATGATTACAGAACTGCATGCTGTATTATCGGAGGATCATAAATTAATCCTCTTACCTATACTATACATACTGGAGCTGCATCTTGGCTATGCAGTGACCTAACAGTATACTACTACTACTAGTCAAATTTTTTTTTTTTTTTAAATCAAACTCATACATTGAAATTATTTGTTTGTTGTATTTGTTGCAGTCTTTTAGAGCAAAAGGTCTGACATCCAATTTAAGAATAAATGGTTATTACAGAATTAATGATCTTTTGAGAAAGACATGTGAGGATGTATATTAACAAATACATTGATCCAAAATGCATGCACACATAATTACATGTAACTGACCAAACACAGTACCTACCTACAGGTTTTAGGTAGGATGATGCATATCAATAAATAAAACAAACAAAATTGATTGTATAGAAACCATTACTTTTTTTAATAACAGTCTGTAGTAGACTATACCAGGTTGCCCAATCCTGCCCCTGGAGAGCTACTGCCTTGCATGTTTTAGGTCTCCTGACTAACACACCTGATTCTAATAATGAACTCCTTACCAAGCAGCTTAAGCTTGTTAAGGCAAGAGTCAGGAGATAACTAAAATTGGGCACCCATTGACTACTAAACCAGCTGTACCATCAAAACGTGTCAACTTACATGAAACTATGTTTGGTGAATAAAGTATATGATATATGATGATAATGTTTATAGTGGCAGAAAATTAACATCAAACTACAGAAACCTACGGGTCACAGAATTTGGTTTAACACCTATTTTGCCTGTCCCCTAAATGTAGTCCTTTCTATTCCTGTCTTTGTTCCTGAACCTTGTCGGCATCTAAAATCCACGTGTTTTTATCAAAATGTTTTATGATTAATTTTACATAATTATATAGGCTTATACCACATACAAAATAGATAATTTAACAATAACAATCTTCCTTTATTAACTATGGTGAACACGGATATGATTTAAAGCAAAGTCTAATATAACTTAGCAGATAAAAGATGCCCAGGTTACTTCTCCAGAGGTAACATTGACTAAGTTAGCTCTAATACACGGTCAACATATAACTGTGATCTCAATTACTACACTACACGGCAAAGTAACAAAAAAAGCACCGACAACAAATTATATTGTTCTCAAGTTGTGTTTATCTTTGTTTGTTGGCGCCTTACCTTCTTATCTAACCACAGCTGTAATGTGTGCCCTCTGCACATTGTCCGGGTGCTGCGCTGGCCTCGCTGTTGAGTTCCGCATTGCTCATCACTTTGTTAACTAAGTGTAGAAAACAGATTTTTGACATTTGTGAATCACAAAAACTCATATTATTAACCATTTATATTATCTTTTACGAAAGATAAAGGATGCTGCTTGATAGTTTACCTGATATTGTTTACTTCCGCTTTCCAAGTTAGGTGTTATGGTAAAAACTGATTCCAGTCCACGGGAGCGCGCATACGTGCACAGTTTATAAACACATGAATTACCGAAACGTATATTCGTAGTAATAGCAGAAAAAAATTGTTTTCGTTTCTTGTAACTGAGTAATCACAGTGTGGCCAAAGAAGTGATTTCAGTTTAATCAGGCTTAAGATGAAAACTTTTTTGGTTTTGGTTTTTGATGCCTTACAAAAAGCAGTGTGTAGTTGGGGTCACATTTCAGATGTGTTTTAACAGTTTCACCAAATAGTGAGAAGGGGATGTGTGGATTTAGGAGTAGCAGCTTGATGTAATAACACTGACTTTTGCTTTGCTCCAGCTGAAGAATTGCATTCTTTCCCAAACACTGTCTTGCTGGGATGTCTGTCAAGCCAAGTCAGTCAAGTAAATCTGAATATACCAGAATATCTACATAAAGTTAAAACTCCATGCTCCTGTTTTCAAGGCAGACAATTTGACTTGTCAAAGGTGAAAAAGCACAGCTGTTATTAATGACAATAATGATGACTAGACTCCAGTGCTGTGGTATCATGCAAGCTCACTCACAGACGATGTAGCAGAGGATTGGTGAAGATAAACTACTGTCACGTGATATGAAAGGATATTTATTATCCCCAATATGGAAATTTGGTATCACCATAAGAATCAACATTAGAAGACATTACACAGAAAAAGAAACATAATTACATACATGAAATTTGATAAAAGCTCTCCCCTCTGATCATCCAAGTGTTTTAACCCAAGGGTATCAACTCACTGTCCAAGTTCCAACATATTTCAGTCTAAATCACACTGATAAGGAACCATAGGTAGAATACCTTTTCATATTGTTCTTCCTACTCAATCATCACAAGACAACATTCACATTGCTACATATATCTGTGTGCTAATGGAGCAAAAAACATAGATATAATGCAAAGAGTAGATGAGGCTATCTGGCAAATTTAAAATCAGCTAAGTTTACAAAATCTCCATTTCATTTTAGATTTTTGTATATAACTGACAGATATTAGAGCAAATAACACGATCAAACATCAGAAAAAAAACAGTTTAAATGTGCAATTATTTTATTAAAAGATTATTGGAACAAAAATAAATCAAACAAATATTTAATACATTTCAATTTTTTGGTTGGTTTTTGGTCTTTGCAATAACTGCTCATAGAGTTACAAGATATCCAAAAATGTCATATTGCACTTTTTTGTCATGTCAACATTTTCTCCTTATCAAAAGTTTTTTAATATTTTGCTTGATTAGATCACAGTGTGAACATCTACACTGTCATGAGCATTCAAAGCTCAACAAGACTGAACAATACATAAATCTAAAGACACAATAATAGAGGCATAAAATCTGGTGTGACTGCACCTTTATTTTTATTGAACTAACCAAGATAGGACAACCTAAAACTTTCTTATTACTACATACATTGGTGGGTATGTGTTGAAATTTCCAGCACAGATGTAATTACTAAGCAGGTCTAAGTCACAGTAATTGACTTGAAAGTCACAGTAATTAAAACACCTCTGTGGATTAGCAGGACTACAAAATTTGACTCCAATTGGCACATAAAATACAATAACCTTAGCAAATATTCATGACAGTGCTGACAAACTTCAATCTGTAGAAAGAAAAAGGTGACTGATCACTGTTTGGTGACTTATCTAAAGCATGAACTCAATCAAAAAAAAAAAACAAAAAACCATAGGCTTTCTGAAAAGGCCGGTAATCATAATCTCTAATGGTTAAACCCAAAGATGGCAAACTAGTGCTATGAATGTGAACTTTTCTTGTCTAGCTCATGAGCACACAAGCCCTGAAATGACCTGTCTTGTTCATTTCACTCTGCGGTTGCTTTTTCATGAGTTTGCAAGTGCACCTTAAGATTAGGCGCAAACCTGTATCTCATACCACAAACATGGCAGCCATACGGCCTTTCTCCTGTATGTGTTGTCCTGTGTCTAGTCATCTGTCCACTTTGGCGAAAACGTTTACCGCAAATGTCACATGGATACGGTTTTTCTCCTGAATGGTATCTCATGTGTGTTTTGAGGTGACTGCTAGTGTTAAAGAGTTTACCACACATGCTACAATGATATGGCCTCTCCCCTGAATGACTTCTTTTATGAATAGTGAGGTTCTGGCTCTGGCTGAAAGCTTTTCCACATATATCACAGTGATATGGTTTTTCCCCAGAATGGGTCCTCACGTGCACAATCAGATGCTCTCTTCGGTAAAATGTTTTGCCACATTCCTGACACACAAACTCTTTTATGCCTGTGTGTATTTTCCCATGCAGTCGGAGACAACGGTTATTGGCAAACGTCTTGCCGCAGACGTCACAGAAATACAGTTTGTTATGATGACCTTTCAAATGTGTTATCAGGTCTTTTGTAGACTGGTATGTTATCCCACAAACAGTGCAATCAATTTTCTTCTCGTGTGTTTTTATGTGCTTCATTAAAGAGCCGACGTACTGAAATCCTTTGCCACACAAATGGCAAAAGCTACGATCCTTTTGACTTTTAGCAGAAAAATTCTCATAAGGCAACTCTGCTCGGCTGTTCTCGTTAACACCACTTAGTGCTTGCAACATTTTTGCATTCTGTCCCATCGTTTTGGTCTTTTCCTCTCTTACCAAATCTTCATCACTGTCATTGCTCTCGCTCTGAGCTGCAGATCCGTCTGAAGAAACTGGCTGCATTTCATTAGTTGCTGGCAGATCTTGCTCACTCTTCACAACTTCAGGAGAAGGAAATTTACCCTCCTGTGCATGAACGTCATCCCAAGGTTCATCCTCCTCCTCCTTTTTGATCTCAGACATCCTGAAGTCTGTCTCAACCAGGCAGTATTTCAAGTTATTATTATCCAGTTCTGTGTTGGTTTGAGAGGGTCCAGGGACCTCAGCACTCAGGCTGAAGTTAGACTCCTCTGGGGTTGAAGGTCCTGGATTTTCCTGTTGCAGTGGGGACTCACACTCATCTCCACGTTCCACAGTATTGCTGGTCGACAAACTCTCTGTAGGTTCTAAAGAGATAGAGGGACATGTTACTCAATTACATGTTCTTTTCCACTATATTCTAATAGAAAGGCATGATATACACCGCTCAAATTTGCAAGGGTATTAGTTTCTTCCAAATGTGCCTCGTGTTGCTCACTACTGTAAATGTGAGTAAGTAAATCAAGTATTTCGGCTGCAGCAGAGCACATACAATACTTTCAGTGGATTACGTATGCCCATGTACGCATGCGCAGACAAGCAAGCGCAGCATCCCTCCCTATATAAAAAGCTACTTTTCCGCTCTTGAATATATTAACTATTATGTTAAATTATATATGACACAAGAATTCCCAAACCTGATTTCTTTCGCAGAAGGCCCTGCTGGTGTCGCTCACTTTGCACTTCCTCTTTAGAACGACTAACTTCAGCTTCGTACAGAGCTAACGTGATGGTTTTCTCCACCTCTCCCAGGATCTCCTCCGCCGCTGCGTAAAGACGCCGGTGAACAAACGACCTTAGCTGAAACATTGTGACGTCCATGTCTCATTCAGAGGCATTCAAATATGAAAGCCAACAGATGAACTCTTCTACCTTTACCTGCAAGCTTTCAGTACAGCTGCAGGATCTGGCTCGTCAGTTCACTAAATATGACTTCCTGTTTGACTTGTTCAGAATAAAAGCATCAGCTCCTCATCGTGATGGGTAAGAGTCAAAAACAATCTTTTGTACTCTCACAAAACCATACAAAACAGTGCATTTCTCTGGTAATTTAATAATTAAAATGAACTTCGAATAAAAATACATGCATAGTTTTAACTTGGAATTAAGAAAAATGTTGCCGTGCACCTTTAAGCAGGCTAATAGTTTTTGTGAGTCCGCCAGAATACCAAAGAAGAAGAAGACGAGACGCAGCAGCTGAGTGAGCGTCTCCCTCCACAGAAGAAATGTCTTTCTGTAGCTTCTTCGGGGGAGAGGTCTTCAAAGACCACTTCAAATCAGGTATTGTCAGCATCTTCACATTTTTTTTATCGTCGACGACTTATTGTAATTTATGAAAGGTTTGTACGTAACGGCGTTAAAGACTGTGTAATGATGAGCAGCTAACGTTAGCCACTGCGAGCCAACAAACTTCATTCTTCTCTACTGTAAATAACTTTACACACATCTTTGTAAACTTCCAACAAAACATATATAACCGAGCTGCAAACAGAAACTTAAAGAAAGAAAGCGTTGACATTGTTTGGCACACAGAAAAAGCGACGTTTTGTAACATGTGCAAGTTACACAACTGTTACAAAACGGGATGTTGTAGATAAGAAGTTAAAGCTCCACTGAGGTATAACTACACACGTTTGAAGAAATGCAAATCACTGTCTACATATGCCGATCTAAAAAAACAAACAAACAAACAAAAACAAATCTTCCTGTCAATATATAGTAAGTTAATTTATAGTCCTACTTTTATCTTGTCAGCTTTCACACCAACTAGAGCTGCAACAAGTGGTCAATTAATAGATTATCTGATAAACAGAAAATTAATTACCTACTATTTTGATAATCAAAAACCTTTAGGATTTTTTTGTTAAGAAAAAAAAACCTAACCTCTCATCTTTCTGTTCTTCAGTGTTGAATATTTTCTGATTTATTTTGTCCTTTTTTATAATGGTAAACTGAATAGCTTTAGAATGTGGACTATTGGTTTGGATTAAACAAGACATGTCAGGTTTTTTGGGAAACATTTTTCACCATTATCTGAAGTTTAATGAACAGCTGTTGTAGTTGCAGATTTAACACTAACCATCATCTCCCATCCTTTGTTCCTCAGGGATTTATGTGTGTTCCAAGTGTAATCACCAGCTCTTCTCCAGCCGGTCCAAATATGAGCACTCGTCTCCCTGGCCGGCTTTCACAGAGACTATCCACGGAGACAGTGTGTCCAAACATGAAGAGAGACCTGGGGCATACAAGGTACCACCAGTAGAAGAGAGCTTTACTTTTAGAATAATTGAATCTTTCACAGGATGTTCAGTCATCTCAGCCACCACAGTTTTATGCTTGAATATTCAGTTCAAACAGCTGATAGCTAATGCTCACATGTGATTCAAATGTATGTATGTTTTTGTTCCAGGTTCGGTGTGGGAAGTGTGGAAATGGACTGGGACATGAGTTTGTGAATGATGGGCCAGGCAAAGGGCAGTCTCGCTTTTGAATATTCAGCAGCTCACTGAAGTTCATCCCTAAAGGTAGAATAGTGCTCCATTACATTTTGTTACACAGTACGGGAAACATGCTGGGAAACAACTTCCACATAGCCTAACTTTTCCATGTATTCCTCCCTTCTCCACAGATAAGGTTGATGGACAGTAAAGTGAGCCGTCAGGGGGAAGTGCTGCAGAACTTGTAGACATTTCTCTGTGCTGTGCTGCTGAAGGTGTGGACAGTGGATGAAGTGTTCTGGGAAAAGGCCCAATGTGGGAGCACCAGGGCTCTGATGGACGGTGGCCTCACCGGACAGCACAAACAGAGGACTCGTCTCAAATCTTTTATTATGCAATCATCACAGAGTCATTAACTAGGATAGCATCACTGATTACACATTCACCGTTTTATCAGTTGTATATTGTTTGAGACTTCATTCCTCATGTGGTTAATAGATTTTATTTGATTCTGTCAGCTATTTCTTACAAAGAGTTTCGGTGTGAACATCAAACTGTAAGAAATAGCTTAAAAACTTTAAACCTAAGACTTCCAAAGATTACTTGTGATATTTTTTAATATTCATTAATTTACATTGGCCTCTACCTGCAGTCTGTGTTTTGCCAGATACATAAAATTTGTAACTATACAAATAATATTTTCACTACTGAGAAGTTTTATTTTTAATTAATCAGAATGACTGATTGTAAAGAACTCAAATATTTTAAATTAAGATAATGGTACTTTGATAAGTAGCTCATGTATATAATCTTGTTTTCAAATATTAAAGTCGCTTTTTTTCCTACTTGCTATAGTTTCTCATTCATTTGGGGCGTGCAAAGTTATGGTTCTTCCGCCTATATAAGAGGAATAGGGTAAGGTGAAAAATGTATTTCAGCTCAGAACTGCTGAAAATTGTAAAATTATAATTGACTCTAGTAAATTGAATCTGTGGCATGAG
>JANJYP010145040.1:0-11954 GCA_024605115.1 Rastrelliger brachysoma
GTGGTTTATGTGTCAGACTGCTCCACTGTGCTTGGCAGAAGATACAGGTCAGAAAAACTACAGTAGGCTAAAGTATCTGAAGATGACAATATACATAAATGAATACCTGTGAGCAGGTGGAAAAACGTGAGTTAATCAGTTCAAGTCAAATTCTCTCAAGTCCATCTCAGTAATTTGAAAAAAAGCTGGTTATTTAATATGAGCATCATCAAGCAACAGCATCAGACACAGTTTAAAGGATGGAATAGTGTCAAAATGTGTCAGAAACAGGAATGTTGAGTATACATTTTGAAAAATTTGGATGTTAAAGTTTATTTAAAAAGCACATTAAAAAACAACCTCAGTTGATCAAAGTGCTGTACAATAAAATCATACTCAAATATAGTAATAGATAAAAAGCAATAAAATCAATAAAAAATAATCAAAACAATAGAACAATAAAGTTAAACATAGGAAAGTTTGCATGCTAAGGCGGTGCACACACACAAATCAAATAGAATTATCTATAAAGAGCTGCAGATGTGTCTACTTTGAATTGGCGTGTGTGTGTGTGTGTGTGTGTGTGTGTGTGTGTGTGTGTGTGTGTGTGTGTGTGTGTGTGTGTGTGNATGCGGTGTGTTTACAAACAAGTCCAACAAATCCTGCACCTTTACCAAACTGTTTCAGCTAACACAACTCATCTTAACAATCCTAAACATGTCTCAGCAGGTGTGTGCTCACCTCTCAGTCTGTGGTTCAGCCATCTGAGATCTAAAAAATGTAACATTCATTTTAATTCAAAAGAAATTTGATATATGAAGCTTTTATCTTACATCCAAAATTCAATTTGTGGTAAAGTTGAGCTTGTTTTAGGTTCGATTGTAAGAAGCATGCATTATCAGACTGAGGCAGCAATCTTTAGATCCCCATACAAAACCACACAAAAGGATTTTATGAGCATCAACATCTCTACTTTGTGGTTTCACATCCTTCCTTCCGCTCTCTCCAGATTTCAGACACGATTACTGGACTGCAGCTGTCTGTCTCTGGCCCACTGACCACAATGGAGGAGCTCTTTACTGGCAGTAAACCTTTCCTGGTGTCATTGCGAAACTGCCGGAGGTTATCTGAAAATGTGGTCAACCTCCTTTCCTCTATCTCCCTGGCCCGGTCCAGCAGTGACGCAGGGTTGGGAAATGACAGTAGTGTCAGTGGGGCATCCATCATACCTCTGACCCCAGTACCTCCCTCAGTGGCTCCTACCATGGTCCCTACCAGCGGCCTCATGCCCAACCCCTTTTCACCTGGCTGGGCGGCCAACACACTGATGGTGAATGAGGATTATAGGTGAGGCTCTTAAGAGGATGAATTGAATTTATACCTCATGATTAGGCATATATAGTACTAAATACTACTTTTATATATATATTAACATTATACCTCTGTGATTTGATGTGTATTTAGATAGTTGGCCCATGATTCGATAAAAAATGATACACATAATTCAGTACAGTTTGATTCCCTGTGATTGAAAACCATTTTGATTTACTATGTTTCAACTGTAACTTATTTCATTGGCATGTGATTTCCTGAATAATTTCCTGTGTTTAAATTCTCAGCTGAGCATTCAAATATGTCAAATATGGCAAAAATGTAATTGAATATAGAGGAGGTATAAAGATACCTATCACTAATAAAATGGAGCAGTTCTTTCATGCAAAAATCAAATTTCCCTGTAATTAGTAACAAATTTAATTAGTATTTCTGGGAGATTATCTGGGAATTATTAGAATATTGTGAACCCATAGAAACAAAGTGTTACCTCAGTATTATATTGATTAATCTCAGATTCAAGATTTCAAAGTCTTACTTGTTCATGAAAGTGTTTGTTTTGAGTAATTAGCCTTTACAAAATAGAATCATCAGTATTTCATCACCTTTTTCTCAAAGTGATAATGTGTGAGTGTTTAAGTAGTGAAAGTCAGTGAAAGATTTATTGCCTCCAATTAATTTGACTCTTCATAGTTTGGCTCATGCATGTTTTTCAGTCTCTTGATAATTTTGCAAAATATAATGACTTCTCTTAAGCTTGCTTCAACAGTTTCTCATAAAATAGATGCTACCATTTTGTTATTATTACTTTTTGTTAATAGACAGTCTTCATACTTAGTACTTATTCAAATTGTTTTTTCAAAATTGATATAACTAGGCCAGGCATTTAACAACACATGGACATTAAAAAGTAGATTTACTAAAAAATAAATAGGGTATATAAAAAGTATATGAGAAGACTCATTGTGATACTTTACTGCTTGTTCAGTGGTTAGATCATTGGTAAATAAAAAGCAATGAATTAATAATCAATCTTCATATACTGTGTCTATCAGGCCTTTTTTATCCATCAGTTGTGTAGCTGCTGTCTGTGTGATGCAGTCGTATTTTATATTTTAGAACGATCTAGAACACAGTTGTCTTACAGATGTTAACTGTAGTCTGGCAGCATACTAGTTAAATTTGTAACAGCAGCAGTTTGAGCTGTCAACACATGTCTCCATAGTTATATGAACCTACCCTTATGGTCAGTTGCACAAATATCAACATACACAGGCTGTTAATTATCACTGTCTGCTTATATAACTTTGTAAGAGCCTGAGGAAACCAATCAAACCAGCTGATGATGATTGTTGTTGTTTACTATGATGCTAAGATGGTTTAATGAAACCTTTTTCAAAAGGACATCCTCTTTATGATTTTATTGTTTTATGTTCAGTGAAAGCCTGTTACTTATGAAAACAAGCTCATAATATCCACTGAGTAGTAACAACACGAACTGAGCCTAAATAAACACTGAAGAAACCAGAAGTTATCCCCTCCCTTTTATAGGAAGGGGTGAAATAAGGTTCATCTGACTTCATACAAGGGAGGGTTTCGTCAGCCTGAGTTCGTGTAGCAACTACCCTGACAGGCAGTGACACAATCTCTCTTTTTTCTGTTTAATAACGACATAAATTCCACAACAGTGAAGTTCATCAGAATCATCATATTACTAATCCCTTATTGCAAGTTTCCATCACAGATGACGTGAAAACGTCTGAATCTGGTGAAAGGGAGGAACTTCATATCACACAACAAAAGCAGAATGACTGGGATGAAAAATCTAATAGAAAATGATAATAATGGTTAGAACATTTTTTTAACACATAAAAGGTGCTAAACCCAAATGTGCATCAGCAGCGGACATATGGCTTATATTTGTCCTCAGTGCTCACTAACCTAAAATATATTAGAGACAGCTGATGAGACTTTTTCCACAGCAGTCAATATAACTAAGAAGCAGGAAAAACACAATAAAAGTGATACTAATCATGTTAGTGAAGGCTTCCTTCCTCCAGCAGAACAGAGATTTTAATTGGACATTACGCTAAAATCCTTCACATAATTTTTTTTTCTCAATAAACAACCTTCTAGGCAATTATTAGTAGTTAATAGTTAAAGGACGTGTTCACGGTGTTTCATGTCTATCCTGAAACAATATTTGTGGTTATAAATGAACATTGAACTCATACATCATAAATAATCATAAATGGCTACATTTATATAACACTTTTACCAACCTTCACATTGGTGGATGAATGGCTCTGCATCCTGAGCCACAGCCGACCACTACTCTTCATAACTTCAACTTATAACTTTATAACTTTTAAATACATTTTTATAAAAAATGAGGCTCGTGGATTTTGCTCTGTCACCAATACTACGAGCACATTTGAAGGGATGTTCTGAATTGGAGGAATGATTACAGCCTGTTTAAGTGTTTATCTATATTATCATTTCAATACAGACTTGAAAAATGTGAACCTTTGCTTTAAACATAAGTGAGTCTAAACCATCCTGGAGAGTGACAGACATACCTTTCTTCCAGCAACCATTATCAAAAAGTCCCATAGCAGCTGTTTCTGTGCTTTCTGTGAATAGTAGTTTGTCATGGTGGTCACATGTTTTGTAAACAGAAGCTTTTTTTTTTTTGAATGTGCAAAACCACGGTGGAGTTGCATCAGAAAGATGTGTTGTAAACATTTTAATTGTAGCAAATAAAAAAGGATCAGTCACAGATGAACATAATCTATCCTCAGAAGCCATGAAATGTGGTTGAAAAAATTCAGAATAACTATGTTTGGGGTCAAAATTAGAGTTAAGAAATTTCAATTTTAAAATGAATATTCGTCTTTGATTTAGGTTTAATTTACTCACAACTGCTGTGTGTTGTTTGTTTGTTTTTTTGTTTTTTTAAAAGGTGGTTATCATATGTGTTGCTGCTGCTTCTGGACCTTATAGTGTGTCTGTTCATCTTGTTGGGACTGGCCAAACAAGCACGTTGGCTGCTCATCCTGTGAGTGTATACACACATACATGCAAACACTCATGTATCTTTAAACACAACCCCTACAACGCTGGCTTGATGGTCAGGGTGTCCTCTTGGCTGAAGAGTTTGTGCTGTTCCCCCCACAGGATGACCGTGCTGGCATGGCTGGCTCTGTTCCTAAGCTGGGGCTCTCTGGGCTTGGAGACGGCCACAGTAGTGGTGAGTAGACCAAGTGAAACTGCTATGGTGACAGAACTGGAGGGAGGGAGGAATAGGAAGTGAATGGGACTGTCATGGGAGGGATTGGCTAGCTATTGCTGAGGGAGAGAGCTTTAGGAGGCCGACCCCTGATGGTAGGCCAAAGTGGTGTGAGTGTGTGTGTGTCTGTGTGTGTGTATGTGGGTGTTTGTGATTTCTGTGCCCATTGTGTTTAATTGTGAAAAGACCTGCCTCCTAGGGAACGCTGCAGTCATGGCAGAGGCCCAAAAAGGCAGAAAAATGGGGCAGAGATTAAAGATTCAATGTGCGTGTGCACGTTTGTGAACAAAGTGTGTTTATGCATTAAAGAGCGCGTGTTTCATGTAAGTGTGTTTGCGAGTGTGTGGGCGTTTGGCTTCGAGAAGTAAAGAAAGAAGATGAAGAGAAGTGCTTTCAACAAGAGTACGGAGGAGAGAGGAGGAGTGAGTGAGTGTCAGTTTGAGAGGGAGAGAGTTTGAGTGAGTGATAGAGAGAGAGCACAGTGAAGCCTTCCAGCTGTTACTGTACTTCGTCCCTTTGGGACTTGAGACTGAGCAGAGGAATAGTGAGGTTGAAGCAACCTTGTGAAAGTGAAATTCACAACAACATTGCTGGACCATGTTCATCTAAAAGTCTAGCTTTCAACACCCACACGTGACAATATCACTAGTGTGTCCCACATGTAATAATCCAGTCAACAGTGACATTTATTGGCAACAAAGAGCACAGAGAAAGTTTTGTGTTCATTTTCAGTTTCTCTTTTGAAGTTTGACTGGAGAGGTCGTGCCCTCTGAGGGGAGACTGTTTTTTGGTCTGAGCTGAGGGAGTGTGAAGGGGGTAAATAGTGCCTGTTTTTCTGCATTGCTGCCCGTTTTTAAGAATCTCAGTGTCATGTGGAGCTGGTGGGAGATGTCCCAAGGCCTGTGGGTCCACACAGAGACTCTCTGTCCCTGGTTACTGACAAGGAAACAAAGGGCCAGCTGTGGGCCTGCCCACTTTATTCCATCCCGGGGTCGCTGCTTTTCTTGTCAGCCACCGGGCTCACTGTGTGGCTCTCACTCCCTCTTCTGGTGGGGCGATCTCAAGCTGAGCGTATTTGTGGGTGCACTATTAATGTACCAGTAGTTCAGAAAGTGGGGTAATGTATAGAAATGATATGAGAAAAGTGGATAACAGAGTGAGCTGATGGAAAGATATTTGGATTTCAGGGCATAGCACAAGTTTAACCAGGACAGCATGTGATGCAGGCAGCAGCAGATCAATATCTGTCAGTGTAGCATGAGCAGCTGTCAGATATCTGAGGAGGTAAGTATGTCAGTTGGTCAGTGTGTCTACTAACTTTTCCCTTGTGATCATCTCCTCTTGCCTCATCTGCCCCTCTTCCCTTGCTGGTTTTTTCTCTTTGACCCTCTTCATCCTGTCATTCCCTCTCGCTCGCCCTGTCAATCTTGCTGCACTGCCAGGCGCTCAGTGACTTCTGCTCAGATCCAAACACATTTGTGCTCAACTCCACCCACTTCAACACTGGCACCAGCTCAGGTACAGTAGAAGTCTGCTCCTGTACACACAATACTGCTACTATTTAAAAAGAGCTATTGGCTGTTGTTTCCTGTTTCTGCCATGCACTTGATTTACCCCCCAACTGTACTCATGTCAGCAGAAACTCAATATAATGAACGTTAAATGTTTCCACATTTTTTGTATTGTTCACTGATGTGTTGTGCACTGGTGTTTTGTCGGCCATTCAGATGTGTTGGATTATTACCTGACCTGCAGCAGGCGCATGAACAGTCCCTTCCAGCAGGTAATGTGACCTCTGTCAGTCACATGTTATATTTATGTAACATATTTTAAAGTAAGTGAGCAGTTTGCATGTCAGACTTATACAAGGGCAGTTAAGGACAAATTATTTGAGGACAGGATGCACAGCTGGTGCTTGGGCGTACTGTTCTTAAATGATTTTCTCCCCTGATAAATAGCTACACACCCAGCATATTAATGGGGTTTTTGAACACAAAAGTAAAAGAAAAGCTCATAATTCATTTGACTTGTTGGCTTCAGCTGCTGACCCAGTCGCAGAGGGCATTGTCCAACATCCACACACACCTCTCCAGTCTGGAGAGAAATGCTCTCCCACAGTTCCCCAAGGCTGAGGTAATCTTCTATTGCGCAACAGTAAAGAAAAAACATTTTTGCCACATGTTGACCAACTTGATGATTTTTCTTACATTTTCCCTGACTTTTTTTTTTCTAGAAATCACTCAGGGATGTTCAGCAGATACTCAACTCTACAGAGGGCAACTTTCATCAGTTGGTGGCACTTCTGAACTGCAGAGGTTTGAATAAGGTAACTCAAAGCTTGGCACCAAAGCATACAGTAACCAACAACAACTAATCACCAGGCTTCTTTATTTACAATTATTGCTCCTTTTTCTGTTTTTCCACTCTTTACTTTCAGGACTATATTGACTCACTGAAAGGCCTGTGCTATGATGGGATGGAGGGATTGCTCTATCTCTCCCTGTACTCTTTCCTCTCTGCTCTGGCCTTTACTGCTATTCTCTGCTCTCTGCCAGGTGCCTGGAGGAGCTTCCCCAGGTAGGAGTGGTATTGGAAGTGCATGCATGTAGTACATACAAAAGTGTACCAGACATGCACATCCAATAAACATCAAACATGTGCCGTACCAAAGAAACAATGTGAAAAAGAAAGATGAAGGACCACACACTGCAGCTCCTTTAGATGCAGTTTAATGAGACATTCACTCGTGACATTTCAAGTTACACGCTCTTCTTCAGACAGCAGAAATCTGTCAGTCTTCATCTTTCTTTCTTTTTCAATCTGCAGTTTGTCAGAGATCTACACAAAAGAAGCACTTGTGTAGAAGAATGTGAGCATAGCCACTCTCAGTTTTTTTTGCTGCATTCATTTTTAAAAATGGTTTTCTAATAAAAAAATAAAGGCAAGCAGGACACTTCTTTTTTCCTGCACTCATTTGAGTTGCATGCCTTAAACACTGCCAACAGTAGTTCAATAAAAGGACTTTGGCAGACAACACTTGTTGAACCCAAGTTATGTTCTTGCAGAACAATAAATCTTTCTTGTTCCACAGTGTCAGGACGGCCGTACCCTCTTTTCCTCTTATATCAAAAGCAAAACACACTGATTGCCCACATGCAGATCCTGGTTTCATTTTATGAAAGCCACTTGGCATGCAAAGTGGGAAAGGTCATTTTGCTGTACTGGCAGGTTCTTGGGGGATTTTTTAAAAGAACACTGGCATCAGCAAAAGTTTAATATAATATTTCAGATTACACAGAAGTGAACGGTTGCAGGATCGTTTCAAATAACTGTTTTCATTAGAGAGCAAGAAGAGGTTGTTATTCAGGATTTGTTTTTTGGAGTCTGTGGATGAGAATTTTTTACATGTTCTGCAACCTTTGTCTGGAACAGAGGCAGATTTGTTATTTGTTTTGTAATTCAAACTTTATTGACATGAATGTGAAAGTTACATTAGTGTCTGAAGCTAAATTACATATTTATAATTAGGAGTGTTGCTTGTTGCCTTGTAGATTAGTAACTTAATGCTTTCTGTGGTGGCCAATTGTGGTTAAGTACATAATTTTTAAAATCTGATTAATGCATCTGATCTTTTTTATCTGTAAATATTAATGTCATGTATTACACCCCTGGCAGCATGAGCAAGGAAACTAAGTTAAAAAGTTAACTTCATCAAGTAAAAAAATAAAAGGTTGATCAGCTGCCACTGATTGGTCTCAGCTCCCTGAAAGGAGGAACAAGTACACAGCAATGTGCTACACAGGACACAACTCATGCCAGAGGAGTGCTGTGTATACAGAATATGTAACAATGAAAATGAAGTTTGAAGACCCTTGTCATTCCACTGCTCTCATACACTTCCCTTTCTCTCTCTTTCATGGATGGCGACAGTGAATCAGAAGAGTATGAAGACTCGGACAGCGAGAGTGAGGACCCCTTCACCTCCCATCAGGCACGTAGACAGACGGCCTCGGGGTCTCAGCGAGGGGCCATGGCCCCCTTCTATAATTACCCGGGGGCTGGGTGGACACCCCCCTTTTCTAGTGCGCCGCCCCTCCCGTGAGTAACACAGACACACAGACACACAGACAGACAGAACGTCCCAGAGGAGATTGCGATTAGATGCACTTTTAGCTTCAAGTTTCTACCTATGGGCAACTTTTGCACTCATGCCCCCTCAGATCAGGGATTTTAAAGAGTCCAGAATGTAGTGTGACAACACATTAGTGATTCATACAGACTATTAATACATTTTTGTGCAAGCACATAACCTTTTTGGTGAAGACATTAAGCTTCAGATATTTTCATGGCACACACATAATTGTATTAACAAGAGCATATACATCTTTACACAGGAGTAGACAGATTAGTTAGTTGGAGTGCAGAATAGTCAGGTTTACACACTTTTGTTTATATATAGACAGGTAGGAAACATGTAGAGAGCTGTCAGGTTAAGCACATGCATTGCAGACAGACACACAGACAGGTCATTATGGACTACAGTGTAGGCAGAGAAACAGACACAACTCCAGAGGTCTGTCTGTCTGTCTGTGTGTCTGTCTATTCGTCTGTCGAGTGTTTCCAAACAGACGATTTAGGCCGTTCGATCATTTCACAGATCTTGTCTCAAATGGCGTCCTGTCTCCTAAACAGTAGTAGACTACTGCTGTGTTGGGGGGAAGGGTGTCATTGACGAGGCCGCGCTCGTAAAAGTTCTGCCGCTGTGAGGCTCAGGTTGACTGTAGGTAACGCCCCCCGCACACTCCTGCATCACTCTCATCTGTCTCCTCGCTGTGGTGTCTCAGATTATCTCTCTGGATCTGTCCTTGCTCTTTGCTCTTCATCATTCCTCCTGCTTCCTTTTTTTGGCTCTCAATTTTCTCATCTTATTAAGCTTTTTCCCTTTGTCCCTCAATGAATTTTCCAATCTTAGTTAGTGCTCTGAGAAACTTACCTAATCATGGGACTATCAGATTTACTATTCTCATGCAAGCTGATCATCTTGATCATTCCCATATCTAATGTTTTAACACACAAACCTGATTCAACTGTGAAAACAAAAACAGTCCACTCCTCTTAAATGGAATCTGCTCAGGACTGCTTTAATAGCTTTCTGGGGTTTACTGCACAGACAAATAGATTCATTAGAAAAACCACATAACAGCTGAAATGGGGCTGGTGAGTCACACACAGCTAAATGCATGTAGCCGCAGATTATTGTATAAATCCTGCAGTGCATCATCAGTCAGGAGTGGACTGTGTGCCTGCTGCTGGTGCTCAGAGTGCCTTGCTTGTGCCCTGGTGGTACTAATACCAGCTAGCTATACTGCGCGCTGTATTTTTCCACATTATATTTCTCTAACCGCTCTTTCTCCTCCTTCCCTTTTACCTGTCCTCGGCTCCCGTCACCCTGCGGCCCTCCCGTTCCCCTCTGTCTTTCTCAATGTGTCTCACCCCTGTTTCCCTTTCTTCTTCATCCTCCATTCCTTCTCCTGTCCTTGTCTCTTTCTATCTCTATACAGGACTCCAAACGTTTCCTCCAATGGCAACCCTGGCTATGAGAGCCTACCCTTGACTGACAGGCAGTCCCCACCCCCCTCTGTGAGTTCCTCTGTTCTTGTGACACCATCACAATCTGTGCCATTTTATCATTGCTGTCAGTGCACACGCTCGCTTTAATCAGTAGCAAACGGACTAACGTGGTGGTGGCAGGGCTTCAACCTCGCAGGACCCTGTAGGCTGGCCTTTTTGTTCTTTCTCTTTACTACGACTGTTCATTATGTGCATGCAACGTGAAAGAGTATTAACATATTACTGACATGAGTATGAGAGATTTTCCTGTTTCATCACCACTATCTGGCTATTTTTAAAGATCACCTCGACCAAAACAGCTTCTATAGATAAAACAGTCACAAAAAATCAGCTGCAAAGCTAATGCTTGACAAAAAATGAATGAAATCCTTACTCAAGGTTCCCATACTCACTTTTTCTGAACTTTCAATCTCATCTTTTACTCTTCTTCAGTGAATCGAGTTTGAAGCTATAATCTGCCCTCCATATACAGTAGGATCACATCTAATCACGTAACCAGTCATACTTTAGTCTTGTGATGACAACTGAGCTGACTCCATCAGCTGAGGAAGACCCTGAGATGCAGGTGAAAGTCTGGATTAAGCTGCTAATGGGACCTTGAGTTATTTTTTGTAAACATAGTAATGAACATATTCAGAGCTGCATCACCACTACCTTGATTGACTTTGTTATTTCAGCTCTAAAATTCTCCTAAAAAATCAGCAATTTCCTTATGCTCATATTTGAAAAAAAGGAAAATACGCACACATACATTAATGGCTGATGGTCAGATAGTGGTTCTAACATGTACTGTCTTCTACTCTTGATGAGTTGCTATAGCCATGGGTGAATAACATATTTTTCTCTCCTTTTTCATTATTTTCTCTCAATACACCTTTGGAAACATCTCAACCTGTCTTCTGTTGCATCTCATCATGTTTTCTGGACGTACAGTACTCTCCCAGCATGCTGACTGGATATGGGGGAAGTCAATCACACCCCAACCCTGCTCATTCAAGGAACCTGTATTCACGTTGAATTTTTCTGGTTTTGTTTTGTTAGGAAATGTATAGAAAAAAAATATGTTTAGTTTTCATATGAATGGACACTTTACTGAAATGAAAAAGAACTAATCTAAAATAAAATGAATGCTAGGTGTGAATTCAAAGTGCGTAACGTCAGTACCACTGAGTATTATTACTATTATTTGAAGCACTTAAAAGAACCAAGTCTTTATGGACTGCCAATATAACCGACAGCGATAATGCTGGCAGGATGGTTGTGCAGAGGTATGAACCAAGTCCACTTGGTCGAAATTCTTTCCCCTTGTCTGTCCAAACTCTTTGTAAACTGTGAACAGTGGTGAGGCAAGTCAGAATGGTATTGACGTTACTACGTTGTAGTTTTATATTCTTAAATGTATCAGTACCACCACTTTTATTTTCAAGTTTTTATATAAATATTGTTGTAGAAAAGCACTGGCACGTAGCAACAAAACACATTTTTTTCTGTGAATGGTTATGCAGTTCCTTCACTTGGTATAATTTTTTTTATTATTACTTTTTATAGGTGGAAATTCTGTATTTTCCTTGTATTACCTTATGGTATTCTGTATATCTCACTGTCTATAATATCTGAATAATCATAAACCTTTGCTCTTAAAAAAATACTTGAGGACTACCAAGACCCTGTTTTAATGACTGGATGGAGAACTACAACTGCCACTCGCATCCAGAGAGTGTTG
>JANJYP010145097.1:0-10026 GCA_024605115.1 Rastrelliger brachysoma
TTTTTCCAGTTCTACTAGTACTGTCCCCACCCCTTTGTTTGTTGCCCGGTGCTCCCCAGCCTGGGCCCCGAGAGACACAGCCTTTTGTTTTTAATTAAAAACACTGTCCCCTTTGTGTGCATGGGTCCGCACCAGAGCCCCTATAATAATCTTTCTCTGAACTCGATCACTGTCACCACAAGTACCCTGTAGATGCACCCAGAGAAGCTGCTCCAGCGAGCTGCTAGAGGGGTTTCTAGCAACAGGCTTGGTAGTGCGGCAAGTCAGCAAGCGTCAAGTTTACAGAATTGTAGAGCACACATTATCTTTGAGTGTTTGATCAAGGGGAGTTTTTCCAAGGCTGTAGACAACGCTAATATTTTTCTCTTGACACTGCTGATAGGTGTCAGTTTGTGTAAAGTTTATTTACATAGGGCAGTTGGCCTAGCAAACATTTTTACTTGTCATAGTAAGATGAGCACAGGTGTTGCTAATTACATTAACAATTGCTCTGTTACGTTCTAATGTCCCAGTGTGACTGCGGGCTACAATGTACAATACCACTTCATAGAGCTTTACTGGTCCATGTCAACTTCAAGAGGAAAAATCTTGAAGTTGTAATACACTGTGCCTTTTAAGTACAGCACACATATAACGTTGTCAGACAGTTAGAAAAAAGTATTAAAATTAATGAAGGAGACTCTTTTTCCTCTTTGCATTCTTCTACCTTTCTAAAACCTGCTAGCTATATAGCAACAATGCAACTTGACCTTTCCAGCTGACCTTGGATAAAGTGACATCATGCAAGACGATGTATAAGATTTCAAGCAGCTCCCTCTGGACCTACAAAAACAACTTTATTTCTACATATGCAGTAAAAACAGAACAGACTTAAATGTGTAAAGTGAGTTAAGTTCAATGTAAATAATTGAGTGACTTAGCTTATTACTTCTAGCTATGTTTTTGCTGATGAGTGTATCAATTCAAGTCCAGTTCCTGCAAAATACAAATTCTTTTTTTTTTAATCAAACCTTTTATCTGTCTTTATTATTTTATTGGTATAAGAAATTGAGAACCTATAGGTAGCTATCATCACTTTTAACCTTCTTAACAGTAACGTAATGGCTAAAATGAAAGGTTAACCAGTTCTCTGGTTACTGTGCTTCATTCAACAGGCACAGAAACGTTATTTATTAAAATATTGGTAAGCAATACCAAATCAGCCCATTGTCACAGATATCTGATCCAGCTAATAAGAATCAAAACAATATCTGATAATCAGTATCGGTACACTTGATTTTTACTATTTGTAACAAGACACTAAATTGATGACAATAAATTAAACAATACACTTTTGTGTTTTACCAACTTAGACACATTAAAGAGGTCAACAGCAGATTAACCTTCTGTCTGAAAATGAGCAGCAGAGTGGTTTTAACATGGCGAGCTGTGCAGCTTCTACTGTGTCTGTTTCATCCATGCAGGCGCACCTGTACTTGTGCTTAAACTTCAGTGGCTATGGAAGTGTAATGAATTGACGCAGGGCAACGAGACCAGAATAGAGCTCCATTGGGCTCCAGTGGGATATTTTTGCCATGAAAAAGAGGTCGACCAGCCAGGAGGGTTCAGAGATTCATTACAAAAGAAAATGCACTGGGACGTTTCCTCATTATTGGAAAGATTAATGGGTTTCGAGCTGAATCCATATTCCGGACTGGAAGAGGAGCTATGAATGTATACCGGAGTTGGCTGTTGTTTGATTTTGGTCATGGCCTGGAGTATATGAAAATGTTGTTCTTGGCTAAATAAGGAGAAGGTGCACCAACTAGAAATACTTTTAATTAAGTCAAGTTTGCACCTGAAGCCATAAGCTCGATGGATGCAGTCAAACATCCTGCTGTATGTTAGGATAAGCACAAAATTAGCTTGAGGCCGTCCCTCAGTGCTGAATATTTTACTAAGTCTCATGCACGTTTGACTCACTAAATGTCATGCTAAACTTTTTCTTTCTTTTTTTTGTGATAAACCAGCATCAGCCACAGTAGTTACAGCTGTTCAAACTGACTTTCGTATTATGTGTTAGGCCAACTATGTAACAGACCAGACCAGGCTAATTGTTGTAAGCCAAGGTGCTTTCTCCTGGTCCCCTAGGTGGATTCAGTGTGCTGTTCCAAATCTTTTTCTGCTCTGCTCTAATTGTTTTAGCCTCCTTTCCCCCCCGGAGACAAAGACAATCTAATCACAGTACTTAAAAGAAATAGGGGAATACCCAGCGGTTGTGAATCAGGATCAAACCCACTGCCGGTGGGAATAGTGAAGTGATATCCCAAAGCTTGTGTGTGTGTGTGTGTGTGCGTGTCTGTGGCTCTGTGTGTGCATGTCCTCTCAACCCCTGTAGAGATTATCAGCACAGGAGCAGACCTCATAATTCTTATCCCTTGAGTTTTACTCACAGATGCAGAGTGAGGGTTTTATCTTTTCCCCCAAAGATTTGATTCAGTTATACACATTTATTGATTGACTGATTTTTAATAGTCAAGGAGACTTTTGTCAGATAAGGTTATTAAATATACTGTCTTCTCTCTGCTGGATGTATAGAAATAAAATAATCAGTGCCATGTCTTTTTATACACACGCATATTGTTGCTCTATGTCTTTTAAATGGCAAACTCTGCTAGCAAATACAGGGATAGTGTATTAATCTTATCATCTTTTTCTGTTTTTCAGGATGAAACTGGTGCCTATCTCATAGACAGAGACCCCACGTACTTTGGGCCAGTGCTTAACTACTTGAGGCATGGCAAACTGGTGCTCAACAGGGATTTGGCAGAGGAAGGTAACGTCCCTGTGGAATGTGTTCCTGCTAAAATCCAGTCATCTGTAAAGCACAATAAATGCATCATAAACAAATGAGTTTTATATTATTATTGTTATTATTGTTATTATTATTTATTATTACTAAATGTTGTAAAATGCTTTGCTGTAATGTCTAAACATAATCNTATAAACAAATGAGTTTCATATTATTATTGTTATTATTATTTATTATTATTAAATGTTGTAAAATGCTTTGCTGTAATGTCTAAACATAATCAGTGATGGCAATAAAATAAGGGCAAGTAGATGACTGACTTTTTATAGTTAAATCAGATCTTTAGTAATCATAGTAGGACATGTCTGCTTGGAAAAAAAAACAAACTTATGCACTGTCTTAGGTGTGCTAGAAGAAGCTGAATTCTACAACATCACATCATTAATAAAACTCATCAAGGACAAGATCAGGGAACGGGACTGCAAAACATCACAGGTGCGATTTCTATTTGAGTTCTAACATTCATGTGCAATTTGAGATCTTTTTCTTCCCTTTAACCTCCAATTTCTCTCTTTCCTCTCAGGTTCCAGTGAAGCATGTTTACCGGGTGCTGCAGTGCCAGGAAGAGGAGCTGACACAGATGGTGTCAACCATGTCTGACGGCTGGAAGTTTGAACAGGTAAAGCTCCTCCTGCAGGCTCGCAGTGCCAGTCCTCCTTTCATGTGCTTCACCCACCCCGCTATGCTCACATTGACCCAGAAAGTCCAATCCTCAATATTGGAAATGGATAAAAAAAAAAAATCCAAACAGCAAAAACAATCACATCTTTCTGAATGTCCGCATACATGATCCGGGCATCCCTTCTGTGCTCTGATTGGTTGTTGCAGCTTGTCAGTATAGGTTACGGGCGGGCCCACCAGTCAGAGTTTCTGCTGATTGTGTCAAGGGAGGTGAAGGGAGAGGAGTCTGCTTTGCCAAACAACAGCGGAGAGGTGTGTCCCACAAATTTCTGTCCACGGGCTGGTCACTGCATGGTCCCCATGTTGTCCATACACACCCCGTCGGCCATTGTTTGTCCCAAGTAGACACGTAGATGTCAGCCATTTTTTGAGTTGATTCTTTTCAGTGTTTACATGTACTGCTTGCTCACCAGTGAAGCTAAGAGAACGTGACACGTTTTTTTCCTCGTCTGTGATTTTTTTAATTTTACTTTATTTTTTTATTCATACTCCACTCACAGTTTGCAAGCTTGTCAACAGCCTTCTGTGCTTTGCTTCAATGTAGCCACCTGGCTGTTTTGGGGTCTATGTACTGTAGTGATGGTGTTTAAGTGTACAGAGAAGTTTTTATCTGCCCGGCAGTTATTTTACCTTGTCAGTGGAACCAAACATTTAGAGAAAATTGCAAAGCTTTTATAAGAGTTTGTTTGGCTACAAGTACCAATTCCTGTTATGAGAAACCACATTTATTTGGGCATCGGAGTGTGAATTATTTGTGAATGAATCTTTCAAAGCTGAAGCCTCACTAATCTCCTTACACAGGTCAGATGGGAAACACCTAGAAACACTAACCTAGAGCTTGGTCGGCAGCCCAGGAGAGTCTCTTGTGGAGCTGAGGTTTAATGACCTACTGCCACCCTCTGTATGTGTAGACAATTTGTTGTTCAAGTGCATTTTTCATACCAATAGATGCTTACATTTTGATGTAACAAGAAGAATCCATGTTACCTAGCTATCTGCTTTTTTTTTTCTTTTTAAATTTTGTTTTTTTGCCATATTGATGCCTAATGTAAGAGAGCGATGGCTTGACAACAAGTTTTAGGCAGCAGAGGCTAATGAGCCAATGCATGTCTGAACATGCACACCTCGGTACAGATGGTATACAAGTAGCCTGCAGTATCTACATATTTAATATTCAGAGGTAAAAGAAGTTATTCTGCAACAGGAATTGCTCCATATTTCAAGGTGTGACTGCAGATCTGAGGGGCTTTTTTATTTGTCCTTGTTTTTTTATTTAGACTGATGTGACTGGGATCACATCTGAAGTTGCTATGATTATTATAAAATCGGTATTGATATAAAGATGCAATTGGTAGGATTGACATCATTTACATAATACTATGTCGCTGTTACAAGCAGCAGTTTAAGCGGCATCTTTGGTAGAATTTAAGTTGCCCTCAGTTCTCTCTCAGATCTTTAGTAAACTCTTATGTTAGACTGGTGAGTCATGTAGCTAAAGCAAGAATGAGCAGACATAAAAAAATACAGTGATAGATGATTACTGAATGCACCTGAGGTACTGATCTTAGATTTGAGTACTTCTCCACATGGAGTCTACACCATGATGCTGTAAATGGTGAAATCAGTGTTAAATGATAGCCATTATGTCAATGGATGGGACTGAGCTACTTTGTGGCTCATTCCTTTTTATTTGCTTTGTAAGAAATGCTGATTTAAACACTTAAGTTTCAACTGTTCACATTAAATGGGCCTGGTTCTATGAAGCCACATTCACTGTTCCCCTTTAATTTTGATCCAGCATGTTTGCTTCCTGTGGTCGACTCCCTGGCCTGCACTTCTTCTGTCAGTGACTATCTGCTGATTATTTTCTGTCTTTGGTTTTCTTACATTACTTTAATTTATGTGTAATTACTTTGATTGCAGAGTTTTGAATTTTTATTTTCTGACCTTCATGAATGATCATCCCCATTTATTGTAGATTTTCTTTGTGATGTGTCTGCAGGTCCTGAAAATGGCATTTGGATTGAATTTTATAAATGTCAAATTAATAGTGTAACATTAACTCTTTAAATTGGGTTTTCAAACTACCTAGCCCATCTAATTGTGAAACTATGAAAACCTGTGTTTAAATCTAACAATGGGCCTTTGTCAAGTTTCAGTTCCCCCCCTATCTTTATATTTTATTGTCCATCTATCTAATGACACCTAAAAAAAAAAAAGCATGGTAAATAATCCTAAAAGAATTGTTTCATTTGCTGCACAAATTATTTTGACCATGATGAACATGGTAAAATATATCCAAAACTCCTTTCATAATATATCTGGAAGCCTTACCTTTTTAATTGCAAGAACTTGTAGACACTGACCTCCTTATGTGGTTGTCAACCTCTTCTACTTATATGATTTTTAAAAAAAAATCTTTCTCCTATTTCTGTTTTCCCGCCATGAATAGCTCAGTTTTATTGCCTCTGCGTAATCATGCTAAGGCTAACTCTCTCAATTTGCTCTGCTTTCGTTTCTCTCTAGCTGGTCAGCATAGGCTCCTCTTACAACTACGGAAACGAAGACCAAGCCGAGTTCCTGTGTGTAGTCTCCAAGGAGCTGCACAATCAATCATACGGGACAAACAGTGAGCCCAGTGAGAAGGCGAAGGTAAGTGTGTGAGTGAGAGTGGAAAGGCCAGTTGAAAATCCATCCACAGCAAACATCGTCTGTGAATGATGGCCTGTGCTGGATGTTTTAAATGCAGTGCATTTAAGAACATGCCACCACGGGCCTAAAAGCACCTCTAGTTTATTGATGAGAAACCTCTATGAAGGAGTACATTGTGACCATCCAGCACTTCAGCTCAAAAAACAGACAGCCTATTTAACCAACAAATAAAGACGATAAGTTCTAATATACATTACAGCAAAAAGCATCAAATTCTGCACGTTCATGCCCCAAAAATCCTCTGTTTTAGATTCAGCCTTGTACATAACTTTCATTGTTAATGTACTGTAGGTTATAAAACAGACCAAGCAGGGTCACAGATGACACCATTGCTTTGGTAAACAGACTGTGCTGACTCACCTGGAGAAAGGGAATACATGTGTAAGAATGCCCTTCATTGATTAAAGCTCAGCATTCAATACAACCTTTCCCTCAGCTCGTCTCTTAAGTTTGTTGATCTTGGATTGGATCTCCATCTGCAGTTGGACATTCGACATCCTGACGCAGGCCCCAGGTGGTAAAAACTGGCAGCCTTTCTCCTTGTTGATCCTCAACCCAGGCGTACCACAGGGCTGTATGTGCAGCCCCCTCCTGTACTCCTTGTTCACTTACAACTGTGCTGCCAAGCACAGCTCCAATGCCATCTGGGCCTCATCATGGACAATGATGAGATGGCCTACAGAGACACTAAGCTGGTGCCAGGACAACAAACTCTCCTTCAACGTCAGTAAAATTAAAGAGATGATCGTAGACTAGAAGAGACAGCGTGGGGAGAGGTCAACAGCTTCAAGTATGCACATCACCAAGGACCTCTCCTGGTCACTATAAACTGACTCGATAATAAAGAAGGATTGCTAGAGGATCTATTTCTTGAAAAGACGGAGATATTTTGGTAGGAACACCAGCAGCCTCACAAATGTGTACAAACGCACTATTGAGAGATTTCTGCATCATGGTCTGTTACCACAAATGCTCTACCCACAGCCGCAAATCACTAGAGTGAGGTGAAGGCAAAATAACCCAAACAGTATTACGATACAGTGGCATGGTTGCACATACCACCTAACTTAGGGACAGGTTTTACCAGTAGGCCATCCGTCTTCTCAACTCTTGTATCTAAATATTCAACATCACATATTTGCTTACTTGCCTGTCAGCACTGTCTACAGTTCACTGCTTACATTAACATGCACCATCAACCATGGCTGCTGCTGTATACCCAATGTGCATTACAGTTCTATACAACCTTCACTTTTGCTTTTATACTTAATTTCTCATCCCACATTTTTTTTTTTTTTGGGACTTGTGCTCTTATTGCTTAGCCAGCGCATTTCATTATACCATTGACCCTGTGGTAACCTAGATATTAGAAATAGAGCTGAATGAAATACACCAATGTCTACCAAAGAGAATTAGCCCAGCTTTAAGGTTTTATTTTTTTTCTTGTTAGATTTGACCTGAAATGAGAGTCTAAACAGTGTAATCCTCACTAGACGCATTAAGAGATCTGAGTTCTGCATGTTAGTGGAGCTATTGGCAAGGTCTGTCTTTTTTTTTTTTTTGCCTCAAGGGCTTAGAGAGTGAAGCAGGAGGCATGCCCAGAGGAATTTAAACTCCCATCAGTTTGTCCCCGTGGAGGCTGACTCCTAGAAAGCAGCTAACTAAACTAAAGAAGCTCAACATTCACACTATATTGATGCTGCTGTTTATTTTGCTGAGTAATTAGAAGATTTAACATGGTCAATAGATGTTTCAAGCAAATGTAGAGAGCAAGAAGGAACGGTTGCAATTGTTTCCTGAGGTACAGTCATTTCTATACTATACAATACTAATAGTATTTGTGATAAATAGCCCAATTTGCAAATATGTAACAAGTGAATTCAACTTGATAAAATGGTGCCCTTGGATAACATTTGTTCTTCTTTGTTGTTTTGTATTTGAGTTACACTTTTTTTTTTAGAGATTAAATGTAGTTTTTGATGGTTGTCACCTCTGTATTAGTTTAATTGTTCTCCTTGCTCTCCTTTTTTTTCCCCCTCACATCTCCACCTGCATTCATTTCCATCATTTTACAACATGCCTTTCTTGTCTTCCTCTGTGCTGTCTGCATGCTGCATGTCGCTCAGAGTGAGGACGAAGAGACGGATTATGAAATGAATGACTCTGATTAGCGTTGAGCACTTATGACTCACTGGTGAGCGCTTAACTGCTCGTAGTCCCCTCCACCACGCCTCCCTAATTTGCCACGCTATTCCTCTCCCATGCCTCCTTGATGCCATTTACACTACCGGAAAACTGTTCGCATGTGTTTTCAAAGACGACTTGAGCCGATAATATGCTTAAACCACTCAAGTTTTAAATCTGCTTTGTCTTGCCACCTTCAGAGTCTACAAGCCAAAGCTAGATCAAAAACCATATGGTCCCTGCAGAGATCAGTACTTTTTTTTTTTTTGCAACCAGATGGGAAGAGCTCCATTTGTTGCAGTAGTGTCAATAAGACCCTTGTAATTATTGTCATGTTTGCAGCCTTGGTTAATGGAGGGCATGCTGAATCATCAGCTGCTGCATTTTGATTCATTGTCTGCTTTTCAATGCCATTGAAAGGGAAGGGTGTGGTGCTATGCTCCCCTCTGTCCATTTCATTGTCAAAAGTAGTGGTTGTCCTGCCTGTGTTGGCCTTACAACACATCTTTGGCTCTCGACCACTTTTTGAATAACAAATTAACCAAATGGGGGAAGACCAGTTTATCTCACTCCTCATAATGCCACCATTTCTGTTATTTATTTATTTATTTTTTCTAATGAAAGAATGGATAAATGGCAGATTCAACTTTTTGGTTTTCAAAATAAATTCTGATTTAAACTATAAATTAAATTAGAAATGTAGCAAGGTTTTCTGCCTTAGGTGCTCACCTGAAACCCGCTCTAGACCCTAATTCTCCATAGGTTTTAGAACAACAGTGTGTGTGTGTGAATGAGTGTGAGTTTCTGCATTATGAAAACTGAAATGTAGGAGACTGTACAGAGTGACTTTCAGAGCTATGTTTTTGTTAATACTGTTTTTTCATTTCATTGTCTCTCCAGATTCTTCAGGAACGGGGTTCCCGGATGTGAAGAGGACTCAGTATTATGAGCTCCAGGTGTTATGATGCAAACATATCATCTTTGTGGAAGAACGTATGGCACAATGGAGATTTAAAGGGGGGTGTGCATTTATTCTTTTGTGTTTTCCCTCCATTTTTGTTTTTATTTCTTGATGTAAATAAGTCTGTTTACTGACAATTTGTGCCTGTACGTTTAAACTGGACCTTTTTTGAATTAGCGGCAAGTTTTTGCTTTTTGTTTCTTTCGGGTTTTTTTTCTAATAGAAAAAAAGTAAGGAATTGTAATGTTTATGCTATAGAAACATGGCCACCATCATATAAGGCCAATGATTCACTCAGGGTCATCTATCGAGTTAATTCCTATATCCTCCAACTCAAGGGTCTGGTAAGGGATCAGTATGGTCTTTATAATTCAGAAGTATCAAACTCAGAATCATTGTTTAGAGATGTTAAGAAGGGAATTGTGCATTTACTCAGCACATGCTAAAGAGTTCGGCTATTAAATGTGAAATTCATCCCAAAAACAATTTGTTTTCCGAATACAGTGAACCCTCGTTTATCGCGGGGGTTACGTTCCAAAAAGAACCCGCGATAGGCAAAGTCCGCGAAGTGGTCAGCTTTATTTTTTTAGTTAGCCTATCATACAATACATTACGGGGGTGCGGGTTAAACTTTTTT
>JANJYP010145106.1:0-10359 GCA_024605115.1 Rastrelliger brachysoma
AGTTTGGCATTTTGACCATTACCATATTGGATTTTTAGTGCCAGTCATGATGAGAGGTGACCATATTTGGATGAGAACCTGGAAGTGGGTAAGAGCTTCCCAAGGTCCGAATACAACCCCTCAGGCAACGCTGTGGTAACAGTATGTCAATCACAAGGTAGCCACACCCTAAGGCATACCCTGCTGTAAAGTCTATTTTACTCTAAATGGGGTCATAATTTACAAAATGACCATCATCCTCTATTGAAGAAGAGGCGATTGAGACCACAAACTTATTAGGAAACTATACCGAGGTAATAAATCATGTGAGAACTAAGGTAGTTTTCCAGTAGACTTTGATACAAACATAATTATTTCTGGAGCCAGTGGAGTCACCCCTACTGGCCATTAGAGACATTGCAGGTTTAGGACATTTACATTTCAGACCATAAACTACACATTTTTAGTACAACCAAATGCTACCAAAAGTAAAACCATACCTAATTAAGAAATGTTTACTACGATAATAAATCAAGTGAAAGAAAGTTAATTTTCTTATGGACTTATATACAATGAATCATCCTCTTGGACCCAGTAGAGCCACCACCTTCTGGCCATTAGAAATAATGCAGATTTAAGGTGAAAGTCACAGAGAAGATCCCCCTGGTTTTCTTCACACTCTGCTATACCCACACATTGAACTTGACGCTGACCTAAGGAACAATAAAGATGAGAGAATGTAAAATATTCTTCTCACACCTCACTGGTCTGGCTGTGTTCTTTTCCAGATCTCCAAAGCGAATGCAGCTGCTTGATGAAATATGCCAAAGGCAACTCCCACGCGTAGCACCAACGAGATGGAATTTTTACTTCTAGACTGCTATACACAGTGGTGGAGAAGAAAGATGAACTGAGAGAGATTTTTGAACATATTGTCAAACACCAAGACAAATATGATGATGATACTGTACACATGAACAAGTTGCTTATCTGGCCAACCTTGAATTAAATTTAAATTACTGTCCACATTTTCTGGCATTTTTTCTTATGCAGATGTGCTTCATGGAATTTGACAGACGAGGCCTTGGATATACAGTTCTGTCTGGCCAGAGTGAAAACGAATTTTGTCAAGGTATTGGAATGGGACAAAGCACATTTGATGCCATCTTACGTACCAGTAGGGGAAACAGGTGCACCATACAGACGTAGGGCCCAGGTGCAAGAGTACTTTAATTTCAAAACCTGCACATTCCTGACAATATTCAATATTCACAACTAATGAACAGATCACATTCAAAGGTCATGAGAGGCTTGTGTTTCTCCCCTTCCTGGACCCAAAGGAGTTGAGCGTTTACAGCTCCATGTGACTCTTTTTTTAAAATTCACCATGGCTATAACTTCAGATTCCAATGGACTATTTGTCAGATTTCAAAAAGGAAAATCTTCTCCTACCTGGTAGTCCTCCTGAAACAGAAAAAACATAACCAAAACATGCAACAACTCTCGCCTCTCTGAGTGTAACCATTCCAGTGTCTACAGTTTCAGCAGAGTGCACATTTTCTGCTCTGAGAAGTATCATGACCTACTCAAGAAACACCACTGGACAGGCGTGACTTGCAACCCTGGCACTGATATCTATAGAGAAAGACATGCTTTAGGATTCAATAGCCAAGGATCATTTGTATGATGGTGTCATTTACTTGCTTCAGAAAAAGGGGGAAAAAAGATTGATTTTGTTTTCAACTAAATAACACTGATGTGTGGTTTATTCCACTTAATTTTAATCAAGTAGTTGGAAAATTGCTTGGAAAAAATATTGGATTTTAGTTTTCTTTGAGGGCAGTGCTCACTGAAGGCCCAACTCTGTTACCTTTTAATCACTGGATCACTCCCATACTGCACAGTTAAAAGAACTGTAGCATCTCTGAGTTGTATGCATACACACTGCAGGTGTCTTCAACAATGGTGGCAAAGGAACCAGGGGACATATAGAGAACAGACGAGTTACACTTCCTGTCATTATTTTAGTGTAGTCAAGGTGCTTGAAGGGTTAAACCTTTCAAGCCAAGGTGTTGTTCTTCAACATGTAGCATAGGGGTGAGATGAAAGCCAGAGAGGGGAAGAAGACACAGTGGCAAGAATACGGCCTGTTTTTCTGTATCAGTATAATCTGGATGTAAACACAGCTGCTGTTAAGGAACTCATGCATGGCCCATGTAAAAGCTAGCTGTGTGAAATGAACTTTGACCCAACAATGGGCCTACTCCTGGAGAGAAATCTATTGCTAGCTTCAGAAAATGAATTCCCATGCTTGGGTATAGCATGACATTCCAATGGGACAGGCTTTGTCTACGAAGCAATCACTTATGTCTGCTGTTCCTCTTTTTCTCTCTCTCAACCCACACATACACTCACATGTATCCTGGAACACAAACATGCCTGCATATGTGCACACTGTCTTTCTTGTTCACCCGTACAGTATACGCCATGAAGTGAAATATTCATATTCTCAGTCAGTCCCCTCAGCATGCCACCTAAATCAGACCATCTGGCCTTGGAACATATAGCATGCTGCTGAGTGAACAAAGCAAGGCCATTAATGTAGAAAAGGGAAAGAGAGAGTAGGTAGGAGATGGCAGAAAAAAGATGGGAATGGAGCAAAAAATAGGGCCATGCAATTTTAAAGACAGCCTTAACACTGCTCAATGTTTTTATCATGGAGTCTGTCATGGGCAAATGCTTTGAATCAGGTAACTTTTCAACAGCACTGGGGGATGACATCATCCCTTAGTGAAAAGTATGACTCACAAGCTAAGAATGCAATACTATGCCCCCCAGTAGAAGTGTGGCATAACGTACATTTTTTCCTCTTATTCCAGGCAGTGTGTGTGGTAGAGATGCAAGTAATCAAGATAAAGAAATGACTCAGAAAAAAAGCACTAAAATGAAAAAAGAAACAATAAAGGTAAGGTAAATAAGGATGAGGTAGATAAGAGATGAAGGAGCAAAGGGTAGATAAATGTTTCTAANTGCTTCAATTCTTAAAACCTGAGAAAGACAACTGTGTGAAGTTAAAGAAATATGAGGGCAGCTCCCAGCAAGATCTGTTTTATCAAAACACAGAAAGGACATCATAACATCCAAAACAAATCCAACACAACCCTACTGTAACATTTGATGAAAACGAGAGCAAGAGTGAGAGAAAGGACAGTTAACATGATTGATAAGTCCTCAGAAGTTTTATAAATGTTTTCTTTTTTGGATAGAGCAGTAGCCCTTTTGGCTACAGTTGTATTTGTTCTGTTGTTTCTTATTGTTTGTAAGGAATGATGCTGAGCAAACACCAAGACTAATCTAAAAACACAGATGTTTGACAGGAAATTAAATAATGTGGCCAGTCTATGCCTACCTTCCCAGAAATTTGGGTTTATCTTGTGTTGTATTCACAAGAATATAATGGTGCTGGTAGACACCCTGTGCTCAATGTGAATAAATAAATAGTTAATTAGTTTAACTCAGCCAGAAATGGAAAATCCCCGCTCCCCAAAGGGTTGGAGCACAAAACTGGAGTCTAACTTTGCCTTTGATTGATTATGAGAAACAATAATATGCACAATTTATATGTTTACTGATGGAAAAACAAAAGTATTTTGCAAGTAATGGAAGAAAGACTAATGCCTCCACGCCCACAGTGAATCTGAAATGCGTGCGGACATAGTACTGCAGAATGATAGGCCTGGATGGAAGGGTGGATTAGGGTGGATTTGTTGCTTCTCTCAGATTATGGCCGGTTTTGAGAGAGAGCAGAACCCATCTAATTAGCAACTCCTCACATTGATACTTTTATTTGCTATCACCCACAACCCTCAAAGTTTCCATTCCAAGCAAGTGTTTGAGTGAAGTGCACACACTTATCCAAGAATGCACTTTTTGGTATAATGTAGGAGCTGGTGTTACATGGAAACAGATGAAAAACTGAAGGAATTAGGTGTACTGTGGTGGAACATCTGAATCTTTCAATTCAAAATCAGAGTTGCCACATCAACAAAAACAAAACCAGTTTTAGGTTAAGAGGTTGTGAGATCTTATAGTAAATCCCCTGACTGATCACAAACCAACAATTCTTTTAAAATAAAATATGTCTTTTTTTGAGTATAGCATAATTCTCATTGCTCGCCAAGATAATCAATCTGAGCGGGGAACCAAACCATTTCTTCAGCCTGCAAGCCAAAAAATTCAGCACCTGAGAGGAAAGCAGTACTGGAAAAACAGAAAATTTCCCAAAACACTCTATGTTCCAATCACAAAGTCATCAATTTAAGGGTTGGCCTAAAACTCTTGAGAAACAGTCAAATCACCACATTTCCTGAATAAAAGCAATCAGATAAATGTCCCTGTTCGGTATTTACCCACCATGAAATGTCTCATATTTACAGAAACCTGACTGAAACTGAACTGAAAGAGAAACGTAACAGAACTGCACAAGTTCAAACATGCCACAGACTGAAGAACTGAAACTGATAAGAGCTCTACAATTTTATGATTTACACAGTTTAAAATTTGCTGTGCTGAAGAAACACGCCTCAAGCAGATAGTATCACTTGGCCAAGATGGGTGACAAGGAGGGCAAGACTCACAGTAAAATTAACAAGGGAGAAATTCATACGAGGCCACATAGTTTGACCCAAGGGTGACCTCTTAATTTCTAAAGAATCCCACTAGATGAAGAACGTTAATTCAGAGCTAAAATTACTTGTGGTCAAGAAATATACCAATCCCAACACACAAAAGACTGTGGTGAAACACAATATGAATAGATCGTTTTATTTTAGCAGCTGACAGAAAATAAGGGCAATGAGGGCTTGAATGACTAAGCCTCTCTCAAAATGCGATTAGACCGCCATCTCCTCACCCATGTCATACTTGTAAATTGCTCTGCTCCCACATTAAGGGGTTTTGTGTAATTGCTCATCTTGTTCAGTGGCAGAGACGGGAATAAACGTTCAATTAGCTAAAAGTTAAGGAAAGGAGCATGTGAACCTGAGAGCAGGCAGCATGTGGTTTGTGGTGACTGTTAGGTGGAAGATTATCTGTTTGTGCCAGCTCCACATTTCTCAACGTAAAGTTTGGGTTTCGGGTTACCAGACAAGGTGAGAAGGGGTTTTGTAATTCAATTCCCTTGGACACACTGCACTTATTTAAAGTAACCTACACCACTCACTTTTAATCCTTCTCAGTTAAGATTGTAATAAACAGGCTCTGCTTGCACCACTTAAGTCAATCAAGTTTATTGCTGTGAAAGCTCACAATGAGGCTAATGAAAAGGGAAGCATGTGGTTTATAGCAAACAGCTTAGAAACTAAAATATGGTGTTTTCATTACTGAAAAGTGAAAGGAAACATTTGAACTCACGCTACATCTTTGTAATTTTCACAAACTGTTGTCAGACAAAACATGACAAAACGTGAGAAAACTAATGTAAAAAAAAGTACAGCGCTGAATGAATACACAAACTGCACCCCTGAAACAGGACCAATCAGTGAGCTAAAAGTAGAGATTGAATACAAATACAAGAAAAATCATTTTCTTTCTTCGATTCATGACCTCAAGATAAAACAGGATCAAATAATATTGAGTTAGGAGAACCACAGTGCCAAAATAGGCAAAGTAAACATATAGTGTTGCAACTTAAATTCAGAACAAATGACATGGACAAATATCAGTCATGGACAAGTATCCGACTGTACAGCCAAATTTTACAATTTACTTGGGATGTAACATCATATTTTTTTGATTGTGTTTTTTTATGCTATTATGATGTTAGTTTCAACATGGTCACAGGTGCAAAACACGGGGTAAACTTGAAAGTGCCCCATAAAAGCAAAAGCTACAGCCTGCTCTAAATTCTTTATTTGTAATTTTATTTCTACTTCCTCATGATGACATACTGTCCACAAATGCTTACAAGTATACTTCAGCTGTTACTAATGTTTTTTTATATTGATATATTCACATGTCAGCTTGCATTTTTCAGATTGGAATCAGGTTTGAACATGTACCGATGTATTTGAAAAGTTTCCATTTTGACTAACAAAGAAAAAGAAGTGAAATTCTATTTTTACTCTTTGTATAGTGCCCCCCCTGAGCTGGCAGACGAAGGGATGGTTTACAGGTTCTGGTCAACCAGCAAATTAGGAGTGGGGCTTGAAAGACACAAATCTCTATTCTCTCTTTTGGACAGAGCACAAACTGAGGGGCAGCATAAAGGTCAAGTATAAGATAAATAAAAAGTTTTTATGCTATCTTCAAAAATGCTGAGCTACTCAAATAGAGCCACAGATTAAAAATATAGACTTGTAAATGTGCATGATTCATCTCCTTTAAGCATGCCGTAATACTGTATATGGTATTTAGAACTTCAGGGCTGCCAATTTTTGTTTTTTTGGAAGTGTAACTTACTAACTTGAGCTGTATTAGTATAAGAGAAGATGCCATTGTTAAGATTTTTTTCATGTGTTACTGGTATGCTATCTAATTTATTTAAAATTCTGCTTTGTGTTAGTATCGGTTTGGACTTTAGATGGACACATGACTTTGTGTAATAATCTCTGCTTTCATCCATCTGCTGCTCTTCATCTGTTGGTGTCTCTGTCTGCAGTCTTGAATCTGGCACGCTCAAACATAAAAAGCTGATACACGATAGAGAAACAGAGAAATCAGAATTCTCCAGAGGGAATGCGCTGTATTAACCTTGATATACTCGGCCTCTGAGCCAGTTTGAACTTGAGAGAAAACTGCTGTTCTTTCAATTAAAAATGACAAAGAACCAAAGATGAAAAGTTAGTGTGAGAAAAGGCATGCAGTGTGAGATTAGGGTTAAGGGTTAGCGTATTATTGTACCGCAGTTTAGGTTTCTATATCAATAGAAAAAAAACAAATACATATTACAGGTGAAATATAGTTTAAATAAATGCTTTGACATTTTGGGAAATTTAATTATTGGCTCTCTCGCTAAGAGTGAGATGATGATTCATACACTTCTCATGGTTGTGCTTTAAGCTGGAGTCATGAGGCGATTATCTTAGCTTGGCACAAAAACTGGAGGCAGAGGGAAACAGCAAGCCTGGCTCTTTCCAAGTTTCATAAATACATTAAAAATAATGAGATACAACATGTGTATTAGTGAGCTTTAGAAGTGCGAGTAGGGATAATTTTTCAGTTTAAGGCAGAACTGGTCTGTTTTTTTAAGAGCTTAGTTCAATGTGATGTGTTAGGCTGGTTGTCCCTTAAGCTATATCATGCTTTTTGTTTGTATAAATTATTATATTTAGTTTTGTATGAGTGTGTCAAACTATTATACTATTTATAGTAGTTTCTGTTACAGTCTCTAGTTGCCCAAAGTCCCCAGAAAACCTTCCATTTAGTATTATGTGTTCATCTAAATAGTATTCAAGTTTACGTAATTTTGTAATTTTTTCATCAAATAGCAACTGTGCAAATATTCAAGTAAATATAACCTTATAAAATGTGTAAAACATATGTAAACAGGCCTATATAGAGATCTTTATGACTCATACAGTTCACAAATGAGTTCTTACAATGTGCCCAATGCACATACAGCACAGTTTTGACCACTGGCATCAACCAGCGGTAACGTTCCACGGTTCAAGACTGCAGACCTGCCATTTTTAAAAAATCTGCCAGTTCAACTGGGTCTGGATAAAATATATAACAGCGCTAATGCCCCAAACCACAATCCAATTCCCCAGTAAAAGCCTGTACTGCAGTGTGGGTTATTCAGTGAAAATACTTAATTTCTGATTTATTCGCCTTGGGAACATTTTTTCTATTCTGTACACTACGCAAGCATAAAGCATAATGAGGATTTTGCTTGCTGGCTAGAAATTATGCTTTCTGTGTCTTACAGCTGAAAAAACAGCCTAAATTTAGTGTTGTTGAATGATAATGGTGCCAAGCTATGGCTGAATGGTAAAACATGGCTCTGGTCTTGCTCTCTTGTGTCATTTTCCTCTTATGATGTGTGGTACCGAAAAACAGTACTGACAGCCAGCGGTTGATACAGTAATAAAATTTTGAATCTTTAAATGCACCCTCTGAGGAACTGCGGGTTAGCACATGGTTTAAAATAGGTCAGTAACAGCGCTGATGGACTTTGTGTGAGGATAAGAGACAGCTTAACTTCTTGAGTTTGTCTGAAGAGTCCAAAGAAGAGAATGACTCTATTGTTAACGTTGAATGTGTATTATGGGCCTTTTCTCTGATGACTCCGCAGGAAGTCATACAGACTCGTAAGTTATTCATTCACTGGACAGTTTTGGTGACTGTGACTGGTGTCTAGCGGTTTAAAGATTAACTGATATGTACCACCATGTTCACCACAGCCTGATGATGTTTACATTGCGTTTGAGGTCTCCAAATTATGCAGTAAAATCATGCCATGTAAAAGGGGAAATCACACATCCTGCAACCAATTCCTGAAGGCGATGTGTGCGGCAATAGAAGTTATTGAAAGGACCTTCGATCCAAGATGAGTAACGTTGACTTCAGCAGTAGCTCTCGGTACTTTCAACTGACCCACAGTTGAAAGAAAAACTGTTACTGAGGACTCAACCTATTTTATGTACAGTGAGCTCATGCAGTGTGGAAATGTCAAATATCAATATCAAATTCAAAGGGATGACAGTGACCCATACTCTAAGAAAAACAATACACAGTAAGCAGCATTTTAGTGGTTAAGAAGTAGTCTGGTGTACCTCCCTGCCTCTGTTTGTGACGGTAATTTTGAGCCGGACCTTTTTTTTTTTTTTTTTTTAAATTAATGATACTAGCTAAGGACTGGGAGTGATTAAATTGGGCCTGAGCTTCGGCTTCGCCTCCTCACCTCGGCAGTAGGCCTACAGCCTACAGGAGATGAGCTCCCTCTGCTTCAGTGTTTATAAGAATCAGTCTGTTCACTCAGCGCTGTTTACATAGCACTCTGTCAGTTTCATTATTGAATCTGTTCTGCTAGTTTATTTTGAGAAAATGTGATCAATGAAACTCCTGTCCACATTTTCACTGATACCGGCAGCTTCTCACAAATCACACACAATGGTGGTTGATGCACAGCTTAAGGTGGGTCAAGTACTGTCACAAGAAAATGTTAAGGACATTGTTAACTTACTGAAACTAAATGTCTGTAATTTTAACCTTTATGTATCTGTGATAAGATCTCTACACCAGTTGCTCCATTAGCTAACTGTTAAGAAGAGCTAATGCTAAGTTAAACTGAACAGATGAGGAGATTGTTAGTTTTCATTTGATTATTACTGCAGACAGGACTTGTATGTTCTTGGTGACAGTCTCTTATGGAGAGGAGCCGACTGGCTAGTTCATCTATGAACTGGATCTTAAAATTATGAATATTTTACTTTTTGAGGAGCAATCTTTGGCCTACAGCTGAGGGCTTTGGGCAAATTTCCAGTTTCACAGACTGAGTAACTTTATATTCAGCTGTATTTACATTCAGTATTTACATTCAGTCTAACTTGTTCTGATTAGCTATAAACATGAATAGATGCTGCTTACTAAATAATGATCACTCCACCACCTCTCCTGACATCTAGGTGCATGAGAGTGAGTCAGAGACAGGAGCAGAGACAGTGCAGAGATCCTTTGCTGTGGTGAGTAATGGACATGATAAGACAGTTTAGAATAATGTGTCAATGGGAATATTGAATGGGAAACATTTCTGTAAGGGTGCCCTGTATGACCAATGAAGTCAGGAGAGCATCACTTTATATATCAAATCAAATTTGCAAATGATGGCATTGCCTGTATATTACTCTAATTATTATTAAAGGAATCCAAATGTCACAGCTGTGACTTTTATATTTTTAACATGAATGATTCATTTGCCCATCATTTTTATCACAGTACAGTCAGATCAAAGTGTCAAAACACCTATTAAAAAGCTCTAGAATATAGGAAATGACATATACTTAAAATGGATCTAGCTCAAAATGCCTGGACTAATTGCATTTCCTGAAATATTTATGATTTAATATTTAAAATAAGCCACTCAGATAGCCCTCTTTCACCGATTGCATCCATCATCAATTGAACATGTCAGAATGGCCAAATAGTCAATGCTAAGAGCTGATAATAACCCCTGTGCTGCTAACCACAGATATTGGTTGGCCACACACTTCTCAGTATTGACTTGCTGTGTTTGTAATTACACTGTCCATCCCATAAAGATACATAAAGATGCCTAGGAAAGTGATATTACTTTAAATGCTTAATAACCATTGCAATTCTGTACTATGGAGGCTTGCATTTTTTTAATAATGTATTATACATAAAATCTTCCAAATGCAG
>JANJYP010145142.1:0-11732 GCA_024605115.1 Rastrelliger brachysoma
GAAAGGAAAGCCTCAGATCACACCAGTAGGCTTATGAACTGATTGAATTTAACCAAAATCTCTCCCTTAGTGGATTAATACACAACAATAGAATTACATAAAATGCAAAAAAAGAAATAGGATTTTTTTCCCTAAACAGCATTCTCATGTATATTGACTTTAAATCCTTTTTAGTATGGATTTGCAACATAGCACTCCTTTGTAATATTCATTATATTATGTGACTATCACAAAAATTGTTAAACAATCCGTATATTGATCATTAATATGTGTATGTGTATGATTGCCACTGTGTATGTATGTGCCTATCGGCTGTCTGTCAGTTGACAGGGTTTTTGATAAAAAGTGAAACCAGCAGTTTCTCCTCTTGCAGCGAGACCTGGGGGCTTCTCCCAGAGAGAAGGCGATTGTCCAGCATTTTCACCACAATGCTGCCATATGGGGAACAGAAGGATCTGCCACTGGCACCCTGCCAGAGCAAAGGCAAACACCAATCCACATATGCATAGAAGTGGTCATTTAGAGCCACCACTTTTTACCATAACAACAGATGAAACACAGGAGTCATTTTGTTTCGACTAAGAGGCATTGTTCCCAGGGCTCACTGCCTCTTAAGCTGGCTCCATATGAGGCAGGATAAACTTAGGGGCCCAGGCCCTGGTGTAAATAACAAAGAAAACCTCACTTACATGCTCCCTAAATCCTATTGAAAGATGAAAAAGAAGAAAAGCAGTGTCCTTAAAGATCTGTCATCATATATGATTAACTGATATATTAAAGAATTGTAAACAGAGACATTTTAATTTAACATCATTATCCTAATGGCTTTGAATATTTTCTTTTTCATTACACAAAATTATGATGACTATCTTATTTTTGGTATTTTTATACAAAAAAAAAATGCAGCATACCCTCTAGTGTTGTACCTCTTAGTTCTCTTCTATGTGGTTAAAATTATCAAATCCAAAATTAAACCAAATACTGGTTCTCACAAAGGTCTATACCAATAATACTACTAACTAAACAGCATTACCACATTTTCCTTCAATACAGCATCAGGTTTGAGTTGACAAACAGCTTTGTTTAAGCAGACGTCAGTGTTCTCCTTGTTTTGAGTTTCTTCATTTTATCACTGAAAGCAATGATCCAATCGACCATTTTTGTGTGGGGTTGCAAGTGCTTTAGTGGGTATTTCAAAGCTGGTCAGCCAGTCAGTGAGCTACTTAAGAGCAGCAATATTGTAATAATGACCCACTGATGGGAAGGTAACAATGGAGCTGAACTCCTTACATTTCTTTGATGCTGCCTGATTATGACTATAAAGGAATAAATTATGATTGCAAACAACCTTAGAATCTTATCTGCATCCAGTATCCATTACTTTCTGCTAAAAAAAGAAAGGGAGAGGAAAAAATACATTACATTTGAATTAAGAAGATTTATTTCCCAGGTCTTATTTTACAGATGTTTTATTTTGATTGACATGACTAAAATAATAATAATAATAATAATAATAATAATAATAATAATAATAATAATAATAATAATAATAATAATAATAATAATAATAATAATAATAATAATAATAATAATAATAATAATATTCAAGTGGCAATGCTCTCTCTTGGCTGTAGATATTGTGACTCTAACTTCAAGTTTGTTTTGTGCCTTAACTTAAACCAGAACCATAGTGGTGTGAGCTCAGAAAACAAATTTATTTTCAAATAGTACTGTTTTATTAGATCAGACAATTATAATATATGTCACCCTGGAGGGCATAGAACAACAACATATTTTGTCATTTACTTTTGAGGATTTGTTGAGGGAAGTTGTTCCCATACTTCTGCTGTTACCCATGTTCTGAAACTTGTTGCGGTGCACTGACTAGTTAACCTGTCGGAGTAAACAATATTATATAATTTATTATGTACATCAAATTATCATTTATTTTAATAGCTATTTACTAAAGCTATTAAACCAACTTGATATTTTAAAACTGATGTTGCATCATCTACATGATCAAATCACAAACTACTGTTTAGCATATCAGTTGAATGGACTGATTGTCTGACCTTGCCTATAGAAAAGGAGAGTGTTATGGTCAAAACTGCCAGGGGTCATTTTCTCCCCCTGTAAGTACAACCTTGATTCTTAATGTACGGAGATCATAGTAAATCATGGATGCCTGTGAAAGAACCATAGAGTCCGCCAGCCGAGTTTATTGGATAAGAAATGCAAGACTGCAAACTTGGTGGAAGTATTTATCAGGGGCACGCTAATGCACTGTGTTTAAGCCACATCCGATCTCAGTGAAATATTATACAGAGTTTTAATATCCAGAGGGTGTCGGGCTGGAGCGAGAGGCAGTCAGCTGCTTCAGTATAACCAAATGTTACAGTATAAAACAGCATGTCGCGCTGCTATTTGACATGGTGGAATGAGATTAGATGGAATTCATTTCTAAGTGAGGGGAAATTACAAGCCTATTGGCACCCCCCACCTCCCAACTCTAACACACAAAAATACACACACACACACACNCACACATACCTACCATGACAGCAGCCTCTGCTCACCCCCACCAGTGGCCCAACAACAGAGGGTTAGTCGAGCATGAACAGTGACATGAACAGGGAATGACCCCACAAACCACATCCGTAGCCACCTTCAGTTCTGCAGGAGGAAGCTGTGTTGTTTTAAAGGTCAGATCAGTCTGAGGTCGTACAAGCATATGTCTGCTTCTCTGGATGCACAGCAATTGTCTACCTTAAGTAAATTGGAGTTATTTTTATGTAAGAAAATAACATTGACTTTACTTATACAAATACAAATGTGTTTGCTTAATGCACTGACACATAATTAATTGAGGACAATACAGGAATAAATAGTAAACTATTATTGCTGAAGTATTTTGTTTTATAAAATCTCTTCATTAAGAAACTCTCCAAATAATACAGATACCTTCTGTTCAAGCCACTGGACTTTTCTGCTTATTGTTCCTCTGCTGCTGTGACCAAAGAGAGGCCCTTGACATTATGATCCTTTAACACATGTCTCTGGGTTTCTAGCACATCAGGATGACACTTTGTGAAAAGGGAACTCCACCTTTGGCTTCTCCAGGAGAACAACACGTGTCAGTGGCCCCCCGTTGGCCCTGTCAGGGGGTGAAGAGGTTAGGCGCTCTGTGCGGCCGCACAGATCCCAGCCTTCTTGAAGACCACCATAATGACTGCTAATTACGCTGCCATCTGTGGGGTAGACTGTGTTATGTAGACACCTGTTCATTAAGTAGGAGAAAGAAACTTTTCTCTAAGCAGCATATTCTTTACTAATGATAGATTCAATAGCTTTTCTGTCCTCAATTATACAAATAGAATGTTTTATTCTAAAGTAAAGAATATCAGGTTTCCATGAAAACCTCCTAGTTCTCCCAGCTCTACATTAATCTACATAAAAGCATCAATGAAACTTCCAAGCATGCAGAATTGAACTCTTTTGCATTGCTAATGATTGAGTGAACTTTCTATGATACCTTTCCAGCTTCAGAAGGCATCACCAAGGTTAACCAGGCCATCGGGCAGCATTAGTAGGAGGGTGTTTGGAGGGGAAGCCAATAAAAAGCTCTCAGATATCTGCTGAGGGGGAGCACAGCCTGTCAATTCTGTGGCCCTAAGAGGTGATCTGCCATTACAGACTCTCAGAAGACTAATGAGAGCCATTCTGTTGCCAGCACCTTGAATAATATGTCAATACTCATTCCCGCTATGTTGAATGCTACCTGTTTAACTTGATGTGATACAGATCCTGCCTTATTTCTTAAGCACATTTTGCAGTTAGCAAAACTACTCTCTGGGAATCTAATAATGTGATAATAATTAAAAATTTCCCATACTGTAGAAGCTCCATGCCAAACTCTGATACTCTGAAAGGCCTTAAAGCCGTCTCCTCCTCCTTAAACATCAAGAGACACATTCATCTAATCCCTATCTTTCAGTGTAAGATTTATATCAACGGATGATTTCCAAGCATCGCATATTTCAACATTTTATCTGTTGAGCTTATGACTCCATTTAGCTTTAGATCCTCTGAGAGGGAGCCAGCACAGCAATCATAAAGTGAGCACCAATTAGGATGTTGACGGATTGATTTTGGAAGATAAATTTGGAATGTAAAAGGTTGACATAGCTGCTGTGTCTCTTTCACTGTGTGTGTGGCTCCCAATTAAGTGAGGAGAGGCAGTTTTTTTCTCTCCAGGATCAGAGTGTCTCCCTGACAGATGAGCCACTAATGAGAGCAAATCTCACCAAATCCTCAAGAAACATGATGAATTGAATCATGTTCACTCTGTTCATTTGTCATGTTCACAGATGAGACAAAACACAACATTTATCTAGTCAACAAACAGCAAATGAGTAGAAGGGTCCATCATTGTTCAAACGGTGTCTGGCTTTTTAATATAATATTGGGCTCTATGGGTATGCTATGGCACATATTTATACGACTCCTGATACTGTATTTCCTATCCTCCCTGTATGGTTTGAAACATGGAGGTTGAAGGCAGACATATGTTCAGTCCTGAGGCCTCAATCTGCCTCCCTCCCTAATATTTATAAGACAAATTAAGGAGGCTATCTCTCTCATTATTACACCCTAAACCCTCACCATATGTATCCCTATTATTAGACAACCAACAGAAGATGTCCTATTTTCAAATTTAAATTACCAAGTCTAACCTTAATTGGTTAGAAACATTGTTTAGTGGATGATATCAAAGTCAGGCTTGGGAGAGAATCCGACAGATGGCTTAGTCTTATGACTTGTATTAACACCTTCGAAGTTTAATGAACTGTTAATTGCTTTTCTAATACATAATGGGACCATTGGAATACAAGCGGTAATGCAAACAGATTAGTTTGTAGACAACAGATAAACACACGTCCTGTTCAATGTCACCTTTAAGTACCTTGAAAAACAAAAGCAAGCTGGAGGACGAAAGTAGAAAAAAAGAATACACCTTTTAGAGATAATAGAGATATTTTAAAGGCACAGTCTCATTTTTCATCATGCCACACTGGAGGTATATTATTACATTTAAAACTGAAGAGGTTGACAGATAAATAAATCTTCTTTTGATGTGTGTCTCTATTGAAAAATGAAAATTGTCCACTTTTACAAACAATATTAATCTAATCAAACTTTTCACAGCCTTACAATAACTGTAATATATTTTTTATCTAGTGAAAAGACCTGCTAACCAACATGGTATGTAAGCCTACATAATTTTCTTTTTATGTAACTCAACTGTGGCAATTACAAGATAATGTTAGCTACTAAAATATAGTGTAATGGAGAAGCGTAAAGAAATATAATTGATACAGCAAAGAGACATAGCAATGTGTATGTAAGGGGAATAACATTATTAGCAAAAGCTACCATATATTGACCAGGTAGGGCTTTAGCAGCATCACACCATGCTGGATTGAACTGTTTTTGTTAACAAGAGGATACATTGACTTTTATTTATTTATTTTCATTCGGTTCGGATTGTATTTAGTAGAATATTTCCACTCAGCTGATGGAATTAATTGCAGTATTTCATCTGTCTGTTTTAGCTATGCTTGCAATATGGTGTGTGCATAGTACTTTGGCAACCATAAATGCACTCCTACCTTCAGACCTAGTACTTTATTAAATTAAGTCATATTTAAGGTCAATATACTTCTATAATGAGTTGTCTCTTTTGATCATCAGAGGTTAGATTGTACCTTGATCCTATCACTCCCTTTAATGACGTTGGCGTCACAGCCAAGCTAACACCAACGATGATGTTTTTCATATTTCAGCTTAAAGTCAGCACAAGTAATGCTTTGCATGCTTAAAATCCATTTCCATAACTAAGTGTAATTTCCCCTCAGTTTGTTCCTGTTTAATGAGGTGAAGTCTTGTTTGTATGCCTCCCAATGTCACCAGAAAAGTCATTCAAGCAGCTGTGTCAAAATTAAATCAAATTAGCATTACCACGCTGCCATTTCACATCAAACTGTTGGAGTAAAAACATTTTGCTCTTGCCAGTTTTACATAAAATTTGTTTTTCATTTTCCATGTGATTTTGTTGTTTTATTCAAAATTCTTGAAGGGGCTTTAATGATGGAATGTGTAAATGATTCCGGGTGGGTGAGGTGAGGATGGCGAACGATAGCGGGGGAGAGAAAATGACCAACATTGATTTATCCTAGCTGTTCTCTTGTCTGGTTGGTCCCGTCAGAACACTTCGCTGCATCCCATTCCCTCCCATTATCTCCCTGCGATCACCGCAGTCCAACGAGTTTCCTACAGGGTCATAAATACTTCCCCCAGACCCCATACTGCTTCCACATCATCCTCCAGACACCGCCTAATGACAGCAAAAGACAGACAATGCATCCTTTCTCGTGACTTCCATGCTTCTCTCTGTTCATATACATTTTTCAGTGGTTGAAGAACATATATCTACACCATGAGAGGCCAGCAGCAGCATGTCCCCCAGACTTTGCATTTAAAATAGTACATTAAAGCAACATGTCTGAAAATATTTCACATGATTGATGTTGGTAATGACAGTGTTTTCTCAGTGTGAAAGTCATATGTGTGCTTTTCTCAACATTTAGGTCCTCAAGAAAATAAAACGCCCAAGCCCTGAAACAAATAAAATGAGGAAAATTCAAAACAACAAAATGAGGGAAGGAAATGCTGTCAATCATGAGCTCATGGCAAAAATATGCAATGAGTCAAATTACTTGATGGGAAGCAGACAAACTATCTGAGAGAATGAATCAAATTAATTATTTTGACATGCTGGTCATCCAAATCAATTAGAGAACAGCACACAATGAGCCACCAGCATAAACAAAGTCTTTCCCCAGCAAACATCTCCATCCAAAGCCCTATTAGAGAGAAAGCCACATTAATAAACCACTTATATATGAGCCTAAAAAAAATTAGACCCATCTGATTCGCTGCAGCTGAGGTCAGGTCAAGCAGGCGGTCAATTGTGTCATTGTTCTGCTGATCAATTGTGTGTAGAGTAAATAGCAAACAAGTTGCTTTTTATATTCCCATTTACAGAGGAAAGCAGCAGAGACAAAATTAATGAACTCTGACTAAAAATTTGGCAAGACATGGGACCTGAAAGACTCTCCACTAGTGAGAGTTTCTTCTATGATACACTGTATTTGAAGGAAACCTTGGTAGTGTAGAAAAACAATCAAGAATAACAAATATGCACAATAGAGATAGCAATTTTCTATCCAAAGCTGGCATTTATCAATAATCAGTATTTACAGTATTCTTTTTTGTTTAGTCCATTAGTCAACATTGCAATTATCGAGAATAAGTTTAAATTTTATATATTTATCTGTCACAATTGCGCCTCCTACATTAGTTTTGTCCAAGGTCAGTTTCTGTCTGTCTATATTGGTACTGGTAATACTGACTAGCACCAGTGTTAAACCAATGTTTAGTGACGATTCACGTGAGCATCCGCTTGCACAACGGAAACAGCAACAACAAATCGCAACAGATACACACTGGTATCCTGCTGAGGGATCTTCCTGCACTAGTGATTTGAAACTTTGAGAGAAAAAAAGAAAAAATTTCTGGTGTGTATCTGTCGCAAGTTCTTACTGTACGACTAATATAGTGTGCGAGCGCACAACTGTGCCTCTAGATGGGATCTGGTATAGTGACTGTTGAGGTTGTAAAAATGTACTAAATTACCTTGTTTTGAGTAAACTCCAGATGTTACCCTTTCAGTATATGTGGATTGCAGCAGATGAGCAGCACCGAGAAATATTGCAAAGTTTTTTGTGTACTTTTATGGATCTTTTTGTCTTGAGCACCAGCGACTCTCGTTATATGGATTTTGGTGGACGACAAAACCCTCACCCAGGTCACCATCTGCACTTTGAGGAATAAAAAACTACTCCGGAGTGTTCATCATCTTGAGAGCAAGTCAATAATGACTGAATTTCATGAACTATTCCTTTAAAGTGTTGTCAATTCACCTGTGACTACACAAAGTTCTGCATCAAGTTTTATGTTTTTTTTTTAAGATAAACTTCTGTCTACTTAAATTGTGTTGTTTATTAATATTTATTTGGCTCTCGTTTTAGATTGGGATTATGTGTGTCTCTAACTTGGCATACTGTTAAGGTTTGTATTGTAGTTCAGCATCTTAAGTAAAACATATTATTTTGACTGTTCTAGTGCACTTGTGAACACATTTTTTTATTTTATTATTCATTATTGAAATATTGGGTTGAGCAAGAAATTGTTGCTACTGTTCACAAATTCATTTGCATTGTTCACTATCTATAATGTCTATAATAACTCTCTCCTTTCTATAATGTGGGACAAACACTACACTGGTATGAGCTGCAGTTTTGCTGTTGATCCCCCAGGGTGCAGTTTCAGTGTAACACTTGTCCCTTCTGACTGGTCGATGGGTGGAGCATTTTCTTAGCTACCCAGACCTGGAGCAGGTTAGCCATTCAGGATTGGTTTGTGGTTAACCCTGAAGTTGCCTCAGTAAGCTGCCAATCCTGCTTTGTGATATAGGCTTCAGGTCAGTTTAAATGCTAAGTGTTTAAAAAAACAAACAAACAAACACATGCCTAAAATGCACTACAACAGTACATACAGTAAATGGGGAAAAAGATCTTCAAGCTTTGGAAGTGACACAGAGGTATGATGTGCCCCAGTCAGTACCAGCTGGGAAATACCAACCCAGAGGCAGGAGACTGTTTCCACATACATATTCAAAAATGCTTTTTAGTCTCTCTGCCAAAACGTAAATAATCAATATCTGCAGTATCATTGTCATTTATATTTACCAATTAATTAATCTATAGATTTTTAGTACTGTAGAGGAATGTTCTGAAACCTTTCATGATAAATCTATGACGAAACTAAATGTAAGTTGCACTGTCAGTTTATTTACACAACCCACACTGCATTTGGCAGGCCATATTTAGGGACAGTCAGCTGGCAGAATGAATTGGCCACCCACAGATCCCTTGCATTGTAAAGCTGCCACATGCTCTATTAGTCCTCACTGTTTGAATGTATACATTAAAGATAGCAGAACAAAATCAGACAGCAAGCCCTACTCTGCGCCATGAAATCAGAACATCATCGTTCTTTAGGCCAAACATGAATATTCACGCTATGCTTCAGTTTACATCATTAGAAGCCATAGCATGTGTGCCAATCCGGGCTTTGATGTGATGCTATTGAGTGAATCTCCACTGTCATGGAGACCAAGCACATAATGTAAACTGTAATATATGACCTCGCGTTGAGCATATTCTTTGTGGGGTCTCGCAGACAAGCCGTGCACTTGGGAGGGACACGAATGACTGAACATTGCTCTATTGAGTAAGCCTCCTAATAGAATGGCATGTTTAGGCCTGTCATTCAAAGCAGAGGAGCATCGTGTGATGAGAAAGCTTGGTAAATGAATATTTTAGCAGGCATGGCTAATGTCTACAAACCTGAGGTGTTTAGTTTGCTGTTAAGGATGACATTAACAAAGACACAGACCCAGGGATGCTGATCAACCCTGAGGTCCTAACACATGGGATGGTGTTTCTGGCTCATTTCCTGCTCCATAATCAAGGCTTATGTACCTTTGTGTGAAGTTGGATAGACGTGCATGTGTTTATGTGTTACGTGCTTGTTTTTGTCTACAGAAGAGCTCAGCACTAGATGCCTGTTTCCTCTGTGTATGTCATTGTTCCTGTCTGTCTCTTTGTCTGTCTGTCTGTCTGTCTGTCTGTCTGTCTTTCATCCTCTCACTCACCCTCTAATGGAAGCAGGGGGAATCAGCTAATTAAGGATGTAAATGGAACTGAGGAGTGACAAAGAGCCTGCTTGTAATTCGCATCTAAATTGTCTCTTACCTCAGCAGAAAATTTATCACAGGAGACAATGTCAACTTTTACATGGGGAGAGCCATTTGCATTTTTCTAATTCATTACAAGGGTGGTGCTGCAATCATAAGCCATGATACAGACCCCAACCCTGCCTCCATTCTGCTGCACTCACCCTACCCATTGCTACTGGGTAGAGGATAATCTGATAGGTTCCTCTTCAGTGGTCACTCAGCAGTAGTGGAGATGCAGGGAAAAAAGAAGGAGAGAGGAGAGGAGAGGAGAGGAGAGGAGAGGAGAGGAGAGGAGAGGAGAGGAGAGGAGAGGAGAGTGGTGAAGAGAGTTTGTTGGATGTGGAGCATAGCGTGGCCCACCTGCTTGTTTATTTGTGTGTGTGTGTGTGTGTGTGCGTGTGTGTGTGTGTGTGTGTGTGTGTGTGTGTGTGTGTGTGTGTGTGTGTGTGTGTCAGGATGCATGTGTGCAGCAAAACCACACCACTCTCCCGAGCGACAGAAACCTTGTTGTGATTTATGCAGCCTGAGATATGAGTGCTGGTTACGCAGTAGCAAGACATCGATCTGACAAAGCAAACCAAACAATAAAGAGGCGAGGAAGATGATGTGCCCAGTGGAGTGGAGAAATGGAGAGTGTACCTATAAGAGCTAATTATCTGAGCACATAATTCTTCAGGTTAAGACAGGGAGAGCTGAGAGTCAGCCAAGCCGTAGCTGAGAAAAGGTGCAAGTACACAATGGGCCTAAGGTCCCGGACCCTAGTCAATAATATAAAAATGTATATCAGTACAGCTCGCCAATAAATCAGGTTTAGCAAAAGCGAGTAGGACCTGGATTAATATGTGCAGCAAACTGTCACATATGAAATGTTAGGTAAACAAAAATGACAAATTTCCATTTGAGTTTCTGGAGCAAAGGTTTCTTTTCTGTCAGCTGAAAAGATTATTTCACATTTGTTGACTTCGGTGTGCTGCCCTGATTATTAAAAGGTTTCTCCTGATCTTCTGAAATATTGCATTCATAGCCCCCCAGACTGTTAAAATGCTGCTGTTTTAATCTGGTTCATAACTTTATGTAATGTCAACCATACTTTGTTTTTGTCTTCTGAAGATATGTAGAAATGCCAAAACAGAACAATTTTGAAAAATATTATGTGTAATAGGAATTTTCCATAATATTTGAAGTTTGTTAACTCACATAGATTCTGTTAAAAGTGTGTTGGGTGGAGGATATAATTTGTTCATCTAATCTTTATGCCTTGGTAGTCAAGCAGTGTGTAAGTGTGCAAATTCACAGCCTTATTCTTCTTCAGACAATCTTCTTCAGATTATGAGGTGTTGGTCAGAGGTTGTGTAATAGCGAAGGCTGCTGGTCCTTATGGTTTTATCAGCAAAGCCATTACAATCACTGAGCAAGTTCACAATTCACTGTTCAAATATGGTCTTCCAACCTCATGTCATTTCTCCATAGGCCGTGAAAATAATAATGATAATATTTGCAATTATTATTTCCTATCTTGCAAACCCATTCTCTGCTTCTGTAAGCAGCAATCCTTTAATTAGACACAAGCACACATACACAAAGACTGGGGCGGTGGGTGCTCACTGCCATTAATAACACTATATAAAAGCAAAGCCAGACAGCCTCTGACACTTTTAGTAGTTTGGGAAACAAGATGTAATCTGCGTTCGGTGCCAGGAGCAGACTGGGGCTGGGAGGGACAGAGAGAAAGAGAGAGAGAGAAAGAGAGAGAGACTATGGCCTGTAATTTCACACAAACAGAGCACTGTTAGTACATCACTGATGAAGA
>JANJYP010145188.1:0-19401 GCA_024605115.1 Rastrelliger brachysoma
TTTTTTTTTCTGTCTTCATCTTTATTCCCTGAGGAGTTTTCTTGTTTCAGGATAGTAACCGATTTGGTCCAGCAGAGGGCATCATTGCATCTGCACAGAGCCTCACTAAAAAAGAGCCTCCTTTCTTTGACTGAGTGCTTCTATTCATGCTTTGTATCAATCTCTCCATCATTTGATCTCAACAAATGATTCACTTTGTGCAAATAATAAAAAAGACAAGCGAAAGACCCAAACATGTAATGAACTGTAATGTCTTTAAATGCTTTAGTGAAAAGAATGAATGATTATTTTACAAAACAACAACAAAACAAACAAACAATAAAAAAAAAATCACCTTTATATTTCTGATCCATGGATTGTACAAAGTGTGGAAGGGCCTAGGGCTGCATGAAATTTGTATTCTTTGCAATTTAAAGAGATGTAACCCAACAGAATGAAATTACTATTTCTACACCACAATGTATAGGAGGAGATGAGAGAATATATATATTGTACAGTTTTGTACATGTGAATACTTGTGAGTGTGAAAAATCCATAATAAGATGAATTAATGAATAAAGTAGTGGACTTTGCTGCAGGAGCTTTAACTGATTTCCAGTGTCTTAAAATAATCCCGTAGGCTGTGACCCAGCCAACCATTACGACTGAGAATACACACTTTGACACATTTGGCATTTGAGATCTCTCCCCCAACAGAGACAAACTGTGTGTCAGAGGAATTACTAAATCAGACCATTCACTTACAACTCCTCTAGCTTTAACCCACAATGTTCTGACCACTGTGCACTCACATACACAGTACAATAACTGTTTGGCAGTTATTGAAACGTGTTACCCTTCAGATTATCCTTCATTATTTTCATTCTATATAATCTGAATAGAGAAAAAAATAATATGATATTGTGAATTGTGGAAAACAGACAAAATATTTCTGACAACACCTACAGTGAAAAACAGCTCTGTATGTTAGTGAACAGCAGCCAAAAATGTCAGAGCACCATTTTTTTCTTTTTAATAAATTGACAAGTAGGTATTACCTGTTTGTTTAATAAAGCATGATGGGAAAATGTGAGCAACCATAAAACAGATGTTGCATCCATGACATAATAGAAGGTGTTCCCTGCATGTTCAGGCCCCAGTGATGGCCAACCAAGCTGCCTATTTAAGGCTTTACTACAGAAACAAAACTGCTCTGCCTCTGCTCACAGCTCTCTCCCCATGTTTCCACACTCCACACGGAGCCTCCTCTAAATGTTTAGGCCCTTTTCTCTAAATAAGGCAGCCTTATCGTAGTTCCTGTCATTTCTGCCTTTTTTCCCAAACATCCCAAACAGCGTCTGTGGCAGTGGCAAACCGCAGCCTGTGCATTCTTTTGCCTTGTATGGAGAAATGGCCTGGCCTGGGACGTCTTTGTATGGGACAGGCCAACCTCTCTATTGGCTGGGGCAGAAATGGGAGGGACCCACTGAGAGTCTGATTCTTTAAACAAACTTTTCAGTGGGACTGCCTGCTTCCCTTCCCACTGCTGTGTCGGAATCAGACAAAAGGGGTTTGAAGGACTCCCACGTAATTCTACCTGAAGCCAAGGTGAGAAATCATTCTGTTTTTAACAAATGACTAACATACATAGTGTGCAAAAGCTCATATTTAAGATACTTAAAGGGTACTATGAGTGTAAATTCTCTGGTTTCAGTGGTACAATGCTCAACTGTCAGTGCTAAGAATAAAGGGAAAGATAGAGTTATAGAGTGTCTGAAGTTGATGTTTAATGAAAGGTACCAGATAAGATACAAAAGACATTTTTTAATGTCTTGATCAAGTTGAAGAGAAATCTGTTGAGGATGTTCACCTTGAACCTGTGTGCGCATACGCAATATTTGTACTGTGAATGTGTGTGTGTGTGTTTACTTCCATCTCTTCACTACGGAACATTAGACAGAGGAATTTCTAACTGCCACTATTCCATTTAAATCTCTTTAAAGCATACACAAATTCTTATACGCACTTGTGTATGATGTGCAATTTTGTCTTCATATAGCTGCTGACAGCTTGTTTTTGAAATTCCTGACAGTTGGCCTGTTAATCTTCACTTCAGTAGTAGTGACCTGCAGGACCTGAAGTAAGGGTGAGGGATGACAGGCTGACTGTTTGGTGTTATCAAAGTGTGTGTGCTCATACTGCTCAGAGGGACAGAGGAGCTTTGTTGTCCCAAAGGGATAAGAATGGTCCTCAGAGGAGCTTTGGTGGGCAGAGAACAAATGCAATTGTCATTGCCAGCCAAGCCGAGGCACGTCAGCCAAATGCTTACGTTGCTGGGGTCAAAAATAGTTGTTCTCTGCCTCTTTGTGAATCATTGTTGATTCACTCTGTGCAGAATGCAGAAGGTTTTAGCTGTTGCTTCTGTGCCAGGCTCAGTAGGACTGAAAATCAGCTTTCCGTTCACACAAAAATAAGCTGTGAAAGTGATCAAAAAAGTATTTAGAAACTGAGCTCATTGATCTGGCTCAAAAAACAATCAACCGCTGTCAAGAGACAGTATCCTGGAGTCGAACAAGAATGCACAGTGGAGATAACTAAATTCCAGGGACTCAAAGTGGACCGTTTACATTGGAGCCACTTCATCTGATTCCCAGCACATTGTCTTACAGTCACACAGTTGCAGCCTAAATTGCTTTAAGTGTCTGGTAATGAAAACACAGGCGGGAGTGACATTGTAATCAGACCAAGGAGTCACTCAGTTCCTGAAACCTTGCGTTGGAGCTCGGAGCTGTTTTGTTTCCAGCTTCCTTAGTGACTGTGAGATGGAGATTGGGAGGGAACCAGGCCAATAATACACACCTTCTAGATTTCTTCACTTTCCTGGGTTATGGAGGCTCAAAAACACCCAAAGAGTCATCAAAAGGAAAAGGATGGCAGATCCAGTGTGTCTTTACTGAGAAAAAGGAAGGAGTGACAACTGTGTGTGGTAGTTTTGTGAGCAAAGCTTCTTATGGAAGTCAAATACATGAATTCCCCTCCTGTAACTTTTCATACGAAGGACTTAAACTTTCATGTCCATTTTTGGATGTAATGTCCTCATGTAATTGCTACCATGGACTATCAAGTTATTCATTAAGATGATAAACTTTGCCTAACTTGGTCATGCTGATTTGCATTGACAATAAAAGTTGCAATTCTGCTCTACAGTGGCGTTCATTTGTATAGTGATCTCCAGACAGAGGGAGAGGCTTTTATACACTCAACAGAAAAAGATAAGCAGATGGAGATGAGATAGGCAAAGCTGATCAAACTGCTTCCACTGGCTTTCCTGTGAGGCCTCAGTGACTCATAAAATCAACAGAAACCAGACGCAAAACTTTAATCTGTAGCATTAAACATGATGACAGACAGTATTTGTAAATAACAGCAGTGAGCTATTATTATAAAAGTGTTGTGAGGACATGTCTGTGCAGCTGCTGCTGTAAGATGCTATAAAATAAAGATGATGTAGGGGTGTATTTTGTTGCCAAGATGCATAACAGTGTTCAAATTTAATTGTAGACAGAAACACTTAGTGCTATTTTTTATATTGCATTTTTTCAGATAAGAAAATCAATGTATTTTTTTAATTAATGATATATAGACAGTAAATTAATTGGTAATTTTAAGTAATTAGGAAATAGATTTCACATTAAAAGAAAAAGTGATGTGATGCAGTTGTGTCTGATGAGACTATACCTGCAAATAATCACATCTTGATTAACTGCACAAATGCTGTTCATGACCCCTGTAATGATTAGCAGTCTTGAAATGTATAATTTTGATGTCTAAATTTGATGTGCTATCCGTCTTATCCTTAACACAGCCTGTATTTATTTGAGGAACTTTGAGTTACCATCATCTTTAATGATAATGTTTGAGAGGAGAAGAGAAGACATGACATGTGTGGACATGATTAAAGCTTTGAAAATATCTCTTGTTACAGCTTCTCAGGATGTAGGACAAAGAATACAGAATACATTTAAAACATTATATTACTCTGAGGTCTAATTAGTATGGCAAAAAGTATTATGTACATACGTATGCTGTTTATCTTCATTAGGGATGTACTTTTTGACTTTCGAGGTGTAGAATAAAGAGTGAAAATGGATGGAAGCAAAACGGTTGACAGTCTTCTTGCAGCATGAATAGTCTAGTAAGTAGCAGAGTTCACAGGGTATGATGTCATACTTGTGTGACTCATCTGCCCAATTGATCAGTTATCCCCAGCACAAACCAGCCTGTCCCTATGTCCTCTGTCTTTGCACACTGGATTTAACACAACCACAGAGGACACACACACACACACACACACACACACACACNACACACACACACACACACACACACACACACACACACACACACACACATACACACAAACAAACAAATCCTTGTGGACCTACACATGAGTGACAGGTCTAATTCAGGATCTGAAGTTAGCTGCAGCATGCACTATGGAGACATCTCATTTTCACACATATCACTGTACCCGTCATTTAGGGTGACAGTTATTCTCTCCTGAGAAGGTAGAAGAAAGTGAGAGAGAGAGAGAAGTGTGAGAGAAGATATAAAAGAGCAGCATGAATGCAGTATCCCAGCTTTAAGCACTGTAAAGCAAAAATATAGAAGGTTCAGAGCATCACTATGGTTTAAAACATCTACATTTTTTCAACTCAGGAATCATGTAATGCTGTGTTAACATGCACTATACCCTAACCAGGCTACTCCGTGACCACAATATGAATTTTGTGTTCTGAATGTGCACAGGCCCAGATCCAGTTGCCATCATGTCAAGCAAGCGCGCCAAGGGAAAGACCACCAAGAAGCGCCCCCAGAGGGCCACCTCCAATGTCTTCGCCATGTTTGACCAGTCTCAGATCCAGGAGTTCAAGGAGGCCTTCAACATGATTGACCAGAACAGAGATGGTTTCATTGACAAGGAGGATCTGCACGACATGTTGGCAAGTTTGGGTAAACAACTTTGTTTCATTAAATTGAATTTATATTTCTGTGGTGATGGACCAGAAAAAAATAAATGAAATAAAATATTTGATTGTATGCAACTCTTAGTTTCCTTCAAAGCTGTTGGTTTGGATTTCATTTAGTTTCATTTTTAATGAAATTCTTAGAAAAAAAAGCATCTTAAAATCTTCATGATCAAACTTTTCTTCAGTTTTGCCAACTACCTAACCATAGCAATAAACATAGAGCTCACAGAGACCAGACCAAAAATGTCTTTAATATACTGAACACTGTTTTTAGACTAGTCTTTTTTTGTCACCATATAGGTAAGAACCCCTCTGATGAATACCTGGAGGGGATGATGAGCGAAGCACCAGGGCCCATCAACTTCACCATGTTCCTCACTATGTTTGGAGAGAGGCTCAATGGAACAGACCCTGAGGATGTCATCCGCAACGCCTTTGCCTGCTTTGATGAGGAGGGATCTGGTGAGTCAGTCTGAACAAACTGAGACATACAGTGATCTAAAATCAATCAGTCTTCTCCAACCCTTTGCACATGCAAAATGGACACATCGGAACTGACCTAAATGGCACTGGTAAACATGACATTATCAAGGAGCTGAACCTTTCTGTATACGTTTACACATTTAATGGATGTTACTCGTGTCCTAGGTGTGATCCATGAGGACCATCTGAGAGAGCTGCTGACCACCATGGGTGATCGCTTCACAGATGAAGAGGTGGACGAGCTGTTCCGTGAGGCACCCATTGACAAGAAGGGCAACTTTAATTACGCAGAGTTCACCCGCATCCTCAAACATGGCGCCAAAGACAAAGATGACGAGTAGAGAGAGAAAACGACTGCCTCGGGTCCCCACACGCATACTGCATCACAAATCAATCCCTGGTTCCTACCTTTACGGACCCATGTTTGACAGAAATTGACACATGTAGTAATATATCAGTCTTTTATAAAAGGGCAGCAGTGGTCACTGTGTTACATTTATTTAGATATGCACAAGTTAGGATCTTGGGATTCATTTGGGATCCATAGAAATATTTTGCAATACATTACTTTTCAACTTGTATCATCAAAGTAATCATGAAGAGAGGTGTATTTGCATCTCATCACTACAAGTCTGATATGGCTTCCTACTTTTTTAGGCTTCAGCTACGTTGACAGCAGTTGTTCTGACCTTTGTAGATCATTGCAGGAAACCCATCTTGACTTTAGAGATGAACCCAACATCAGTGTGTGTGCGGGGGAAGTGTTTGGACTGCCAGAGTCAGTGCTACATGCCAGCCATGTTTACCTCTTCCTGCCAATTAGCTACCACATCTGCACAAGCACTGCAACAACTCTCCTCCCCTGTAATATTTGTATCCGTGTATGATGGAAATAAATAAAGAAATTAATTATTATTATTAATATTAATCAAAAGTGGTGAGCACCTCCTCCCGACAGCTGGTTGTGTGTATTTGTTAGAGGATAAGTTATGTCTATGAGGATTTCAGAATGGAAATTGTTCGGGCAAATAAATTAAGTCTATTCATGCCGTTGACCGCAAAAAGTGTAGATTTGTTTGGGTTGTTTGTAAGTCACTGTATCATGTCTGTGCCAGACTGTTTCAAAGAGATGCCTCTTCACATTTAATATTCCTATAGCGTCATCAATCTTCAGATGTTTTAGTCCTTTATCCTACAAAGCCAGTGTACTTGACAATAAACATTTTCCAGTGAACACTGTAGTTTGACCTGCATTCAAAAGCATGATTGCAAAAATATTTAGCTTCAAGGACATCATCTTACAATTATAACATAACTTTGACATTGAAATAAAGCAAATTCATTTATTCTATTTTAACAGTGTTTACTAGTGTAAGTTTATTTTTTAATTTCAATGATGTGAAGTGGCTGCCTGGGAAAATCATTTTGAATAAAATAAAAATTATCTGGGAGTAATGTGTAACCAACTTGTGGTTAGGGCTAAAACATGCAATTATATTAGCTCAGTTACATTTTCTGAGTTCACAGCAGCTTTGTATATTTTATACAGGTACAATATCAAATAGCCCTCTGTTCTTTAAATGCTTTCTGTTCAAGAAATGCATTCCATTATTAATTACCTGATCATTTAAAGCATAGGGAACCATGTTCTACTTAGCTTTTAAAAAAAGGATACAGAAGATTGAGCATCAGAACCACTGGAGATGCTTAAAATACAAATCATTGAAGTTTGAACATTTTGATAGTTAATGTTCAAAACCGTCATCAGGACAATGTAAATAGGGGTTCCATCACATTAGATTGCCCAATATAGAAATCTCTGTCAAACATGTGCTTAGGCAGACGTACAAATGTGTTATTTATATAGTGTCTCAGACCTTTTCACACCGTGATTTCATTCCTGACACCTGTTTTTTTACTCTAACATGTCAAAATGTCTTACAGAGCCTTTAATAGTACATTTTGGTTATTTTCACAAAATCTATTTTACAAAAGTGAGATGTTCATAGGTAAACAAACTGAGAACAGAATTTATGAAAAACTGAACTTTTATTTCTTTGAAATGTTTATACAAAAACACATTTAAAGTTTAAGGCATATATTGCACAGACTATTGAGAAGTTTTTATATAAAAAAAAAAAGGGACATCATCCCCCAGTCGTGGGTTTAAGGCACAGCAGCCAGTCATACTGCTCACGGTCAGTCATGATTCACAACATGAACAATTTTGAATTCATTTGGCTGTAAAGAAACTACATTTTGAGATAATGCCAATACAAAGAAAAACAACAAAATTGACCATGAAAATATTTACATGCATCGTCACATTGTCATCTCTAATTGGTGCATCATTTTGTATTTAAAACCCAATATAAACCTTGCTATGTATAAAACCTGCCTGCCCAACTCATAACCAGCCATTTCCAGAATCGCAAACCTTGATGTGTCATCACAGTGGCATGATATTGAATGAATAATAAAAATATCACTTTCATACTTAGTACTCTACATATGACCCAAGCCTGACATGACCAGTGTAAAATGAGGTATAACTGCACATCAGTCTATGGTGTACCTGCAACAACACAAAAAAAAAAAAAATAGAAATCTCTGCTGACATGCACAGAAAACAAGTGGCAGTGAGGAGGCACACACAAAAAAAATTAAGTGGAAATATTAGAAGGTTTGGGGATTTTATATCTGCTATGAACAAGAATATGGAGAGATTTTCTGGGGTCAGTGCTCAGCAGTATTCTGACCTAACATCAGATTTCCTCCAACTTGCACATGCAAATATACAACACTGAACTGACTGCAGCGTTGAAGACCTCACATTTCTGCTATGGCATTATTCCAATAGGAACCCAACCTTTCCACATGAACAATAGATGTCCTGCTGCTGTTCAGTTGTGTATTGTTGTTTATACTAAAACAGTTTCATGGAAACTACAGCTTTATGAATGATTAGAAATTCTACAGAACCCATTTCTAAAGCACGGATGAGGAAAAAATATGATTTATATACCGTTGTGCCTTTTAAAAAAAAAAAAAAAAAAAAAAAAAAAAAAGGAAAAAGCTATTTCAAAATATCTGCTACATTTGCTTTGTCAAGACAGGTATGCATTAATTAACCTCTTTACTTCTAAGACATTATAGTTCGAAATGAACACTGATTCTGATTCTGGATAAACAATCTTCCCTCCAAATAAGAGGACTAAACATTTAAAGTGTTTTGCACCACAAAAGATAAAGATGCCATGTGTCACAGCGAGTGTAATGTTTCACATCAGGAGCTGTAAGAGCTTGATGTCATCAAATTGATTTTAGTAACTGATCCAATGTGACCTTCTCCTCCTTCATTCTACATCCACAGACCCCCACCCCCCTCCCCCTCAACAACAGCATCCATTTGTACACAACTGATAAAGCTTGCATTAAAAAAAAAAAGAAAAATTAAACATACACAAAAAAATACAACTTTGTTTTGTTTGGATACGATTATAAATTGGAAAAAAAGGCAAACAAAGAGACACATGCTACTTAAGAGCATGTGTTGAGTAGCTGAGATTACAATTCATGAGGGTCAATGGATCCCCTCGGCTATAAAAAGACAGGAAGATGGCAAGACATGTGAGCGGGATGGAGACAGACAAAGTGGCCATCGGGCTCGCTGCAGCACAATCAATTCCCCTTCTCATCTCCGCTCCAAAAAGTGAAAAGCTGGGAGGTGTGCGGAGTAGAGAACAGATTAAATTAAATTAAGATTTCTTCTGAATTGCACAACCAGTTAGGACTATGATGTTGCTGTTGGATGAAGAAGGAAAAGAAACAAAAAAACAAAACTCATGTCCTCCTTTTTTTTAAATCCTGGAGGGGAATGAATGATAGGCAACTAAGTCAATCACATTTATGCCTTTTGTACATTCAAGAAAGTCCAGTACTGCTACTGAAGAGGCTAACTGCTGGTGCTGAAAATGACACCAGTTGAACTTTATACAATTAAGCGATATGTTCCTCCTCACCCCTAAACTGGAAATGTTTAAAGAGATTTCAAAATGGCAGCAAAAACCGTTAACAACTATATGATCACTCTGCGCTGTGGAATGTTCGTTCTGAGAAATGGCGTCAAAGTGAAATGGCTAGCAGCTGATCCAGAGCAGCATTTTAAACAATAAAAAGTTGCTTGAAAACAGCATGTCTCTAAAACATCTCATGTCCATTGCTTCACTTTGTCCCAGTTCGCACATCTGAATCATTGCCATTTATTCTGCAGGCACAGGCTTTAATGTCAAAAAGGGACCCGCTGATGAAGATACATTCTGCTATATACAGTTGTGTCCAGCCTCCTGCTTTCTTTATGCACACAGATTCAAAAAAAAAGAAAAAAAAAAGAAAGAAAAAACCACAGACAAAAAAAGAAACACTCCTAGTTGACTGTTTCACTCACTGTGTGCAGGCTGTGTTGTGGGCCCCACACTGTGGTGATGGGGGTCTTAACCACTTGAAGGGAACTGGGTTGCCTGGTGTCAGCATGTACCATGCTCCAAACGCTGGGCACCACCGCTGAATTCCTTGGTGCTGTACTGCCAATACTGCTACTGCTGGTGCTATTTGTGGAGGAGGGCAAGGACTGAGGAGGAGGAGCAGAAGTGAGGTGGGAAGCGAGATTGAGGACAGGTGTGATCATTGGCTTTGAGGAGGATGCTGTGGCTGGAGCTGATAGAGGATTTGAAGCTTGCGTGGAGGGAGAGGTTGAGCAGGGTACAGAGCCTGATGACAATGCTGTGGTTGAAACAGGTGACGGACATGGAACTGTAACTGGGAGCACTGGGGATTTGTGAAATGGCAGGTAAAGTGGGACTGCTTTGGGGGCAGTGAAAGAGGAGTTTGGAGTAGGAGCTGCTTGAACAAGAGCTACAGTTGGGGATGGAGCCTGGCTTGGAGCAGAGGTGGAACTCATAGCTGGGATTAGGACTGACTTTGTAGCTGGCACTGATGAAGGAGAAGTAGTAGGCGGCGGAGCCGGTGAGCTTGAAGCTGATGATGGGGCTGGAGCAGCAGCTGGCTTCTGGGAAATCGGCTGTCCTAAAACTGGGGCTGACACTGGCACTATGGTTGGCAGATGAGCTGGGACAAGCTGAGGCTGGTTTGACTGGCTGGAGGTTTCTGGTGTGTCCTTCTCCAAGGGGCTCCAGATGACTTTAGTCATTGGCAGAGGAGACAGCCTCGGAGCTGAGACCAAGACTGGAGCTGGAGCTCGTCCAGAGGTTGCAGAGGACAGAGGCACTGGAGGCTTCACTGAAGTGACAGCTGAGACCGGAACCGCCATAGCCTTCTCCATCAGACTCTGCGCCCTGCAGGGATCCATAACTTGCTGGCTGTCCTCTGGAGGTGGAGTGGGGCCCATATCACTGCACTCTGCCTCTACCATTTCAGTCTTTACAGCCTCTGCGAGTTTGTTCTGGCTCTCCTGGAGTCTCTTCAGGTTCTCCTGCTCCGCTGCCCTCTGCAGAGCAGCATCAACCAGAAGCCTCAAGTCACTGAAGTCCTGGGTGGGGAACAGCTCAGGGGGTGTTGGTGGAGGTGTGTTGAAGAGGCCACCTGCGGGGCTAGCTGCTGCTGTTGTGCTGGTAAGGCAAGCCCCCTGTTCCTCTGCTTCCCTCAGCAGACTTTGCGTATCCAGCTTCATCAGTGCCTGGACTGAACCTTCCTTTCCAGGATAGCCTGCTCCCGTCAGAATGGCTGTCGCCGTGTTTCCAAGAAGACTGAGATCCAGTGTGGGGGCAGAGCGGATGACAGATGGGCGCTGTTGAGATGAGCTGGTAGACGAGTGGCTTTCTGGAGAGCTGGCTCCACCTCCAGTGGATGAGTGGCCTTCACTCTTAACACCAACCTTGCGGGAGATGGTAAACTTGGTGGGGTCTTTGCCATCCTTCCGAAGCAGGTCAGGGAGGAGGCGGCGCCGTGCATTTATGAACCAGTTACATATCTGGAAAGAAAAAAAAGGAGGGATTTTTAACATTAAACTGTTTACATTACTTTACAAAAGAACAAGCTATGCTCTTTTACACTTTCCCACGAAGGCCTGTGTTAATTGCAGCAACATTCCAATGAAACATTAATTTCCTCCTGACAGCTCCGGAGAATTAGTCAGAGCTATAATTCACCCCCTGAATCATAATCAAAACCTAAAATTGATCTGAGGCCTATGATTTGAAGCACCACCTACACTTCAATTTTTTATCTGCATGTGTGGACAATGTCTCACCCCCTCTAGTGGTATTGCCTCCCACACAAAGAGGAAAGAGAGAGAGAGAGAGAGACCGGCAGAGATGAGAGGGCTCAGACAGCTGGCAATAATGAAGGTCTGAGCTCAAATATGCTGAGCCACAGAGAAGCCAGCCAGAGGCATTCCACTGAACTGACTACATAACAAGAAACTCTGCTGCTGCCTCATGCTGATCTGTAATGCCTAATCTACTGCAGCTTGTCTGTTTGTGCGTGCCCGTGTGTTGAGAGGGAAAGAGGAAATGTCTACTGTTGATGCAATGAAGTGAAAAGGGAAGGCTGGGAAAGTGTCATTCTCAGCAGCACAGTATCACAACAACATCTAAAGTATTGTTTTACTTTCACTAGTACACTGTGCTGGTTGAAAGGTGTGTGACAAGGTTGATAAAAATCACCATCACTGTTTGCATGTAAAATTTATCACAAGAGTGTAAACATCTAAAAAAGGTGCTCCAAATGATGAAAGAGTAAAACAATATAACTGAAAGTAATAAACTAGGTCATAGTCAATGTTTTGTGCCACAAGACTAGTGATTTACCTAAATATTGATATTTCTGCCAATCAGATGGGAGCAGGTTAATATACTCAGTATGAAAAGCGAGAGTAACCAAAGTATGAAAATGTCAGGTTTGTAAAATTGGATTTATTTATGTTCTAAGCCATAAAAATGACAATGACGCTCATGACAAATGTAAATAGATCCATATCTGCTTTAGGAAATTAGAAAACCCACCAGAATGCAGAAATAGTGTCTAACACAAGTGCCATTTCCTCCAGCAAGTACCAAATGCTTCAGAGGAAAAACAGAGATACAACAACTGAATAAAAATTCCAATCCTCACCTGCAGCACAGAAAGGTTGGTCTGGCCAGACAGACTGAGCTTCTCCTGCTCTGACGGGTAGGCGTTGAAGCGATGCTCATAGAGCCAGCTCCGCAGAATTTGCACCGCCTCCTTGGGCAGGTTGCCGCGGCGACGGCGCTTCCCAAAGAGCCCCCTTCCTGACAGGTCGAGCGGGGAGCCGTCATCGCTGTCCGACACAGCCGAGGAGTGCTCCTGCTCCGGGTGACGCTCTTCTTCCAGAGCTGAGGAAGGGGAGGAGAGCTGTCAGTAACATTCACCATTCCTGCTCCAACTGTGTCATTTATCCTATTCACGGGCAGTTTGTTGTTTAGCATGTCTTTTCATGCATCATTAAAATGACGCACAAAATGCACTTGAGGCGGAAGATAATTGTCATTTTTTATTAATGGTGACAAACAACCATACTTCTGCAGAGAGCGGTTTGAATTCATCAGTTCTCATGAATTAAAATGAATTGCAACTATTTATTCACAATGAGAGCAAGTGCATACATTTACAATTAACTCTGTCTTCCAGTTTTTAAATCAAATTTAGAATAAGGTATAACTTTGCAGGTTGAACATATTTTAAAAAATAGCTTTGTGGTTTTAACTTTGTTTTGGCATTTTTTCTAAACATCTTTGGTTGGTCACTGGAGGGAATCTTCCTTCAAAATGGAGCATGCCTGATCCCAGGGGTGGGCCACAGAATGCAGTAAATGTCTTTCTCTGGGGCTGAGTGAAACCTGACCCCCAGGGCAGCGCCTGTCTTCACAAAGGAGATTGTGTGCATATCAACATCACAGTAGCCAGTGGCCCAGGAATCTATTGACCATGCAAAGGAGGCCGTTTTCACCTCATGCCAGTTTGGCTCAAAAGTGCTGGAGCAGTTGACAAATCTTTTGAAATTCTGCATTCCTCTATAACGAGGGATATGGTAGACCAAGTTGGAAAAATGGGGGCAAAATCTAGAAACATGTAGGTAGTTGTAAATACAACTATAGCTTCAACTAATTTCTTTAAATGAGCTAAATTCCTCAAGCAATTCATGATGTTCTAGTAGGGCTGGATGATGAATCAAATGTACCTTTTAATATTCTGTATACTGTATTTAGGGCTGCAAGTAGTAATTATTTTAATTATTGATTAATCTGATTATTATTTTCTTGATAAATCAATTTGTTGTTTTGTCAGAAAATGGTGATAAATGCATATAAGTGGTTCCCAATGCCCAACACGTTGTCCTCTAATGTCTTGTTTTGTCCTGATCAACAGCCTACAACCCAAAAACAAACACTTTACTCTCACGCGGGACTAAAGAAACCAGAAAATAATCCAATTTGAGGAGCTGTAACAGAAGAAGTTAGATCATTTCTAATTTAAAAATCACTCAAAATGAATAATTGTTAAAAATAGTGAGCAACTAATTGATCAATCAGTACAATTCTAACAACCTGCGAGTGAGTGGAAAAGTCTAATTTTATACATAACATTAACACATGGTGTGTGGCATTAGAAAAAAAAAATCATTATAGGCTACATTTGCCTTTTTAAAAAGGTTAATATTTTGATATGGACTTAACCACACCATTCAGCCATGTTAGAGCTCTTCATATAAAATTGAAAAGACATCAGATTTAGTCAGATAGTCTAAAATACTGAAGTAGCCTGTACAAAATCAGTCACTCATGCTTCACAGACATCTCATGTTATTCTCATTTCTGATCACTGTATTTGTGAGAGAAATGATGGAGGCCACAAGTTACATTCCCTTAAACTCAACTGAGTTGTTGGATTAACATTCAAAGATGTGTCACAATATCTCCAAACATTCAATGTGGGTTTAATTTAGTTAACAGGACAGCCAAAACACATATTGGAGAGATGTTAGTTTGTCATATCAGCAGCAGCTACATTATTTTAGGCCATCCCAGGCTGTCAAAGTGACCCAACCTTTTGTTTACAAAATGTTCCCTTTAAAATGGATCATACCTGATTAATCTGTGCTGTGTCAAAGTAATCTCAGTATTGTGAAAACTCTTTTAAAAGTTAAGCCAAATGATCTTCAGAACAAAGTTTGAAGGCTAAACAGTCCAATAAACTTCACAATCCACCGAGAGTCTCAATGAGGGTTTGAATGTGACCGTTAGTAACACCAGTCCACCACATATCCAACTTTTCAGAGCAGCTCGCTTTTGTCGGAGTGATACACACATAGGGGGACATAATACGCATCAATAAAGCCGATCGAACAATACATATCGTCAAATTCAAATAGTACAAACCGAGGGGACAGCTCGCTAAATTGGCCATCTGGAGCGCACAAAGGAGGCAGGCAGGAACGCACAGCCTCCCGCATGTCGCTCCGCCAGATGGACACCATGCCTGCCTCCAGAGATAACTAGCTGGCTAGCTGTCCCTCCAAATTTAAACACAAACACACGCTACATTTGCTCGCAACAAAAAACCCGCATACCAGGCAAAACCAACAGCCAAGACACGGCGGGCTCACAGGCAGACACTTTGAGCGTGATAAACGTGCGTGGCCGTGATTAAAACCACGACGCGAGTGCTGCTCACCTCGTTTGAATGCTTTCATTCTTTGTTGATGGCTTGCCTGAAAACACGCAGCTGTCCGAGTTGCCTGCTGTACAAAGCCAAGCGATGGTTGACACAACGGCACTTTCTTCCAAGGCGCTGAAAGGTGTTGCGCTTTTTTCACCAACTTAAATAGCTCGCTTTTTGGGTTCCTTCGCGCGAAAACGTTTCACCAGACAGTCCGTTTCCATCGCACTCCTCTTTTTCAGCCAGGATAAATGTTTTCTATTTTTGTGTCGCTTGTTCCTTTTACCTGCACGCAGCAGCGCCAGCTTTTTGCCAATCTTGACAGTCGCAGATGAAGGGAACCCGCCTTATCGACAGCTGTCAGCCAATCACAACCCTCCATTACGCCTCCTTGGCAGTCATTAGCCAATCGGAGCGCTCCTTGAGCCAGCAGACAGGCACCGTGTCATCGTGACTGACGGGGAAACATTTCATTCAAAATGTAACGCAGTCATTGAAACAATGTTATTTTCTCGACGTGGTTAAAACCAAACAGTTGTATCGACTCAATCTAGCTCTTGTGTTGCAACATTGTAATCTTTTTAACCACTGCGCTCATTTTATTCCTGTCTGCAGCAGACAGCCATAGCCTATAAGTGAGAAAAAGGCTTTACGTAACATTGAGCAAAATGTTCTCGTTACATAAATCATAAACGTCGACTGGCGAGCGCGGTTGACTGGTTCATTTTGTTAATGGCCGTTATATTTCGACTCAAAGTAGCCTGGAGTCGCGTCTGCTGTTATGTTTTGTCATTTATTACAATGTTTGTTTGTCTCCAGGCTTGTGAGGCTGATAAGTGCTGCAGCAGTGATTCGAAGTGGGATGCTTTGATTCCTAAAAGCTGGAGTTAGTGACAAATGCACCACACAAAACTGTGATCTACCTGTTGTAATCTAAATTTAGACATTTATTATGTCTCATGTCTCTGTCCTTGGACGTTTTAGGTCGACTGGACCCAGCAGAAGGACAGTGTTTTGAAGGTAATACAGCAGCTTCAATCACTGCCTGTCTTCTTCAGTAGCTGGAAAGGAGTAATCAAAGCAAACCATATGCATATTATTGAGAAAAAAGAGACTTGCAATAATTAAACTCTGGCATGATTCGAAAACAATAGATAGCAATATACAGTATTGTTCTTGAAAGAAAGCTGTTAGTCAAAAATCCATAAAGCAGTAAGCAAATACAGCCATGATGAACCTTTAGAGAAAGTATTGTGTGCATTTTATTGAATGTTACGTCTCTCCATTATACATTTGAACAACCTTGAAATAGTATAAATAAATCTACAGCATTGTAAAAGATGAAGATCTTCCATCTGGTTTTTTGTTCTTATTTACAGAGGGGCAACTTTAAGAAGCACATAGGGGGAGGGGAGGTGCAAGATTATTAGTTTCATTGTAATATCAAATAACCCTTTTACGCAGTATTGCACATGTACTTTAAATGTTACCAGAGTATAATGACAAGAATCTAGATAAATCTCATTTTATGAATGACACACCCACTCACTACTTTTGTCTCATACATTAACAACCCTTTAACATGAAAACCCCACAAGCCCTGAAGCATACACACGCACACACACACACCCTACAGAGTATAATACTGAACAGATCTTAGATTTTAAAATATGTTCTTGCTTCATAAAATATTTGTTCTAGTATATTACAGACACTTTTTGCTACATCATATATCTCTTGTGGTAAGAGCATAGTGTTCTGCCCCTCACCCCTTTCCCAGTTTTATGCCAGTGGAACAAAGCAGATGCTAATGAGCTTGTTTGTTTTGTTTTGTTTTTTTTTTTTGCAAGCAGGCCTTTGGATTACAGTATGTGGAGTGGATCCACTGGTGTCCCAGCTGAGGTATACTCTCTTACTGGGATTAGTCAGTTTCTCTTTGTCTGTCTTTTCTAGTTTCTACCAGTCAAACTTTTCTCTCCTTAGTTCAGGAATGCAAATAGTAGTAAATACAAACAATCTCTTATGGGTAGCTTAAGTTTCTATAATGTGTAATGCTGGCACAACCTATTTTTAGAGATGAAAAATGAATCACAGAAGAGATGGCACAATTCTGACCACTGACACACTTAAAAAAGACATGATTTATCATTTTGCTTAACATTTAGACTATTGCTTTCCCCTCCATGTGGATAATAATATAGTTCACCAACTTTACTAAAGTTTATTATGCTTGAAGAAAGCTTTAAAAAAGTGCCTGAATACAAATGTTTTACTTTTGTTTTTCCAAAACAGTCTGCTGCTTAAACAAATGCCGTTAGTGTGGCAATTTTGACTTTAAAGCCTACATCCATCAGACGTATATGGGACCATTATCACCTCCAAATCAATGGTTTTACAGCAGCAACACCCCCCCCCCTCTTCATCACAGCTGTTTGGATCATGGATAACCATACTCAGGAAATAGACCAAGGTGTGTCTCCAGTGATATCGGTGGTTTACAGAAATGCGTATTGGAAAGAAGGCTTGTTTAAATGCATGAGCTGAGAACGCCTCTCTTTCATAAACCACTGGCATCTCTTGACAGTTTACACATCCAAGCTGGAAAAGTATTGCCTTTCACTTTGTGATGGTTAGATGACAGTATAACTTACTCTGTGTTCTTGCCCTTCTTCCCTCAGCGTATTTGAAATGCCACACTGTGTTTGATCTGAGTTCAAGTCAGGGTGACAGCAGGGGTTGTGGCAAATGGGAGAAAAAAAAGGAAAATGATATGTTATGAAGTCATGTTGATTATTCCTAAAGATGTCACTGGGTACAGTTGGTAAAGAGATTTAAATCTAGCTGGTGAAATATATTATACGATTTTCTTCTTAGAATTTATTCATTCTTGCATATTCAATATAAAACCAACCCATACCTTTAAAAAAATGTGACAATAACAATCAACTGAAATATGTGGCTAAGCAGGAGACAGCCATTTCAGCCACTTCGCTTTTTTCAAGGAAAAAAAAAAAACTTGCCAGGCAACTTTTTTCTTGGTGTTCAGAAATCAAATCAAACCAACGACAGGGATCTGATTAACACAAAAGACCACCAGGTGCTAACGATGCAATCCACCTCGGTCAAATGGAAAGGGGGCACTGACAGAAGCCAGGGGACAGCCTATTGACACCCCTGAGCCATTTTTCCTTGCTGAGAGTCAACCCCAGCAGGCAAACACAACAGCAAACAAAAGGCTTGCCATCAAGAGAAAGCTCTGGCCAAGATAGAGAAAGAATAGTGGTCATCTTGGCTTTTTTCAATTCAAAGCCCCAGGCTGCATTTTCAGGTCACAGTGGGTGAGAAATGAGGCATCTTAACAGCCAAAGCAACAAAGTGACACTGGAATAGTTTAACTAATTAGGAAGTGAGTTTTGTTTTCTCACCATTTGATAGAAACCAAACATGAGAGGAAGACAGTTAAACAGCTGTGGTTGATGTAAGGCATGCTAGGGTTAACTTTATGGTAGGCTATGCACTGTGTTTCTACTGTAAAATTATATATCACAAAGAAAGATATCAGTGTGTTGAGCTGTCTGTAAATATGAGGAATATGTGTGTAATCCACACAATGGGTCCCATTCATGCAAAACAGGAGAGCGCAGTAACTTGAATGTTCTTTGATGATGAGAATTCCTTCACATTGTATGCATTTACTACATGTACTGTTTTGTGCTGAGGATTAAGCATGGCTGCCCTCTAGAGGTCAAAAGGGAAACCTTTAAACTGGTGACCAGGACAGCATTAAAAGGAGAACACATACACTCTGAGGTTCCATTACTGGTTACTGTGCTAGTGATGGGAAGTTGTTATCAGGCTTGCAGGGATGTACACTTTAAAATTATAAACCTGTTATATATGCGGTTCTGTGGCTACTGTCAAGTCCATATGTTACTATTGAGCTTCCTGTTGAGGATGTTTAAATACATGAGATGAATGTAAGATGAATTCATCTTTGGCTTATGCAGTCTTCCATGAAAGAAAAAAACATCAGCACTTAATAAATGATGAAAAACACAATGATGAATGTATGCAATGCTTTAATTAAATATTCTTTCTTAGAATAAAAAAGTGCAGGTACTTTGGATGTTGATCAATGGGAGGAAAACAATAATGCTACTAGAGAACTAAGACTGATTTAGTTTTGAATGATGGGAAGCAAAAAAAAAAAAAAA
>JANJYP010145195.1:0-10102 GCA_024605115.1 Rastrelliger brachysoma
TGACAAACGTAGAATCTAAACTGTACTGTGTATAAGAGAAGTCCACAGGGTTCCTTTAAGAAATGACCTGAAAATGTGTGGTGTGCTACCGTCAGCAAATTCAATGAGACTGGTGTGACTAACTGCGGGGGTATGTCATTTGATAAACATAATAGACGTGTGTTTCCGCAGGCATATTGCTAATGCGCGTCTTAATCTAAGCATACAAACGGCACTGCTCAGTGGAATCATTTAGTAAAATTAGCTGTTTTGCATCCTGGCATCAGCTGTTTCATATTTAACTGAATTGCATTATCGACAAAGAATAAGCAATGTTCTTTAGCTGTCACAGAAATAGAATGAGGGTTCATCGGAGTTCTTGATGGGACTTTAAAAATAAATCAGGATGGAGATTTAGATGATTTTTAATGCCCAGAGTAAGGCATCGTCCATCGCTGATAGTTGACAGTAATCGACCACGGAACGCTCTGAAGTCATAACATAACATCATAATAGCGTGATTTAAAAGCTGCCACACTGCCCTCTCTCCTGTCCACAAAAGCTCTGACGTGAACTCTGCCAAACACACAAACACTACCACACATACTCGTACATACAAATTTTGGTTTGACCAGCCCAGATCAACTACATCAAGCAGAGATTGGCAATAGTCACAGAAACTGCAATTACAAACAGACACACATCAGATTATACATTATTAACACAAACTATGAACACCACTGCAGAAGTGTCTCTTGGTTCTCCTCTTTCTTGATGCCGAAACCCAAAGTATACTGCTGTAGAGGTGAAGTCGTACCTTTTTTTAATGACCATCTTTGTTGTGGTCGTAATGCATGGCGATTTGCCACTATCACTGATTATTACCAGCTCACACCTGCTGGGTATATTCTGTAGTCACTGTGACTCGTATACTCAAGTTTCTGTGGGATTTTTTTGTTGTTGTAGTTATCTATTTTTAATTTCCTTTATGATGTTTCATTATAGGAAGTGCATCTGACAAGCCTTGATGGGGTTTTTAACTGCTCCTGCACATTTTTTTTGTTTGTTTTGTTTTTTTAGGTTAGCTAAGTTATTGTTTTATTTACCCAATTCCAATTGATAAAACTGTCTTAACCTAAACTTAATTTAGTGATGAATAGGTTCAGTCAAATGAAAACCACCTGTTTACGAGAAGGTGGGTGTTTGTGAGATACAATCATTAGTGTAATCCACACCCCTTAAACTCCCACTCAAAGCCCTCATGTTCTACTCTGTGGGTGAATTTGCAGGAGTGACCACACAATTAGAAATAAGAATCCAGTCCACGCATCATCAGAGCATCTCTTCCATGACTCAGCATGAAGTTAGAGATGCTAAAAGAATCACATGACAGCCTCACAGACATAGATGAGAATATTATAGTCTACAGGCAATGTTACCGCCAACTCTAACACAGCATGATACTGGACAGAAACCTGCAGAGGCAGCTGTCAGTGAGAGAACTTTAACTGCTGAAATATAGAAGCTGCTGCGCCAAAATATGACCATAAAAATGATCAAATCTAAAAAACCTCTTAGTGAATTGGCAGCCATGATGATTAAATATAGTAAACAGAATATAAATGTTGCATTAGATTTGTTGTACTCTATAGTATATTGTTTGTTAATGTATTTAAACTTGAAATAATTCTGATTGAGATGGTCAAGTTATGATTTATTGGACAGGTGTGGACCTCTTAAACATTTTCTTAAGAGGATATTCTAAATACAAGAATATTAAGGAAGCCATAAATGTTGTTAAATCAGTCACACATTTCAAGAACTGGTCTATTTATACTATGAGACCCAATGTCTCCTGTGCATGTGTATTGCATGGACATTTGTTGGCAAAAAGTTATATATGTATAAATACAGTATATCTATAATGCATACATGTTTTTTTATTGTTAATGTATGACAGTATTGTGCAGATGCACTCATGTTCTTGCGTCACTATCCGGTACTGTGTGTGCACTTTTGAGTACCGGCACAACGTCCTTTGAATAAATTACAATCCACATCTGTGCATTTTAATATATTTAGACATTGATGCTGAGCTCCAGATGTGCATGCTTTCATCACTCCCTTTGTGTGTGTATGTGTGTGTGTGTGTCCTCCTTCCTCAGACAAGGTGCCTCATTTCTCTCGGCTGGGTGACGTGGAGGTGAACGCCGGGCAGAATGCCTCGTTCCAGTGTGTCGCCACGGGCAAAGTCTCGGAGAGTGATCCTTACCTCCTGGAGGTGAGAACAAAAGAGATGAGTGTGTTTTTCTTTTCTCTTTTTCCTTTTTTTTTTTGCTTTTAGATGAACAGTTTAATCTTTACACCAATATCTCAGTACCTGGATAATAGAAGAAGGATTGGGAAGAAGCAACACAAAGGATAAAGAGAGAGAGACGTCTTACATATGTGTGGCATTTAGCCAACAGTCTTATCCATAACAGCTTACAGTATTTACATGCACGTCTGCTGGCCACACTCCCATTATAAAATCGTATTCAGGCTGCTGTTTACATGAGCTTCTCATAGTGTGACTGAGTCTAACCCAGTTAAGAGAATATTCCATACTTCAGATAACATGTCCTCTCAGCCGTAGAACATTTAGTTACCAGCAACAGTCAGTCACACTTTTATAATACCAATGCCAAAAAGACGGTCCCGGTGGCAGCTGGTTGTAAGTGCTGCCCACTGAGACGCTTTTGGTCAACACAAAATGTGTCTGTGATGAGGCGTTCGCTTTAACCGAGGGCGACGCTTTAATAGTCCGTTTCAGGAAACAAGCCAGATATCATCAGCGGGCGTTACTGCAAAGCAATTGTGAGTTGGAGCCACATGTTTGCATGTTCTGTTTCATGCTTAGAGTCCCACTCTGCTCAAAAGCATGTAGTACATCTAGTACTCTCAGTTGAATATTTGAGATTTACTCTACAGAATGAAATATGTGCAGAGTTTGACACAAGAAGAATATTTTCTACTTCATCTTTGGGAAGTGGAAAGTTGATCTAGGGCCTCACTGATACTGGATTTTAGGCACTGATACCAATATGACGGATAAAAAAAATCTGGATTTGATATATGGGCTGATAATAATGTATACATATATGGTTATTCATGTCACAATGGTGTATCATACTTTTATATTATTATATTAGTGGTATTAAATGACCTTCAAATGACAATAATATTGTTTATCGCGATTTCTGAGACAATATATCATCAAACAAAAGCAGTTATCATTTAGTGTGCAAATATGGAAATATCCGATCAGACACACATTATTGTTGTAGCAGGAGTTTAACTTGACTTGTCTTCACCTCTTCATGATTGGTCCCAGACAGAGAAAATGGAGCTATGGTGAAAGTTCATAGTTGTTGTTCCAGTAACATTGCAATTTGATCGACATGGGGTAGGAACTTCCCAGAAAGACACAGGCACCGTTATTACATTACATTACAGCAAGCTAACAGCCTCACAGAGACCAAAGGTTGTGGTGTGTTTGGGTGGTCCCATATTATTGAAAATTACAGCTTGAACAATCAACAAATTCATAAATGCCTCATAAACACATCTGAGATTTCTGAAAGATTCCCGAAAAGCCTCTATATTCAGTCAACTTTGGCTACCCAGCTAAAACTGTAGGCTTGAATTATTTATCAGTGTGTGTGTATGTGTGTGAAAAACTTTTTGTAATGTAAACTTTATGTGGGTTAGACCACAAACAACTAACCGGCTGACAACTCCCATTAACTAACAAGTCTACAATGTCAGTGTAGAGACCTGTGTGGCACAACTCTGCCCTGATAAATATGATATTCAGGCTGCCATCAAGGGCAAACACTTGCGATTATGCATACCCTCCATTATTTACATGCTGCAATGTTATTATTATTAGTTCAGTAGACCTTCACACATCAAACCTTAAAAATGGAGAACATTTCCAGACTTTCAGAGGTGATGAGAACAACCTGAGCACACCGTTAAACAACCAACCGGCAGACAATGGAAACTTTGGGAGTACTGCAACAGACACACTAGTCAATGCAATCTCTATTCAGTTCACCTTCATATTGTCTTCCCATCAACAGTGGAACTTTTGTTATCCTGGGTCATAACTGACCCTGTCTGGTTTGGCTGTTTATAAAACAGAAGATATAAATTACCATCCAATTCTGTGTTTGACCTTTTTAGCCTATTTTATTCAGCTTACTACCAGACCTTAAACACATTTTTGAAAATTAGAGCCATTTAAATGAATGTATACCTCATTTTTGAGTTAAGAAAGCAGAAATGATTAATTTATTTAAATAAATAGTCATGATACTATTTTGATACCCACACATCTGTTATTTTCTTGGCTCAGTTATGACCCTGTAGTACAACAAGAAGGTTAAAAAATGTAGTTTTAGAAGGTGGGAGCCTGTGTTTGAAATATGTGGGTGTTTCCCAGGTGCTAGAGGTGTAAAGAAAATACAGTAATGATACTGTTAAGAAGCTGTTTCAATAAATTAATATTTGCTCGCCGTGTGCGGCAATTTTCAGTTAGTTTACTGTTAAGAAGCTGGACACACATACTTTAAAGTATGACTATCATTTCTCAAAAATTTCTTTAAAAAATCAACACTAAAACTCTCTGAAGTTGAATAGCCTGTGACCTTAAACGATTAACTCTATTGTAGTTGTTAACAGTAATGGGAGCCATTATCTCAACTGTAATGACACTGCAGTTTATTTTAAATAATGGGATAACTTTCCGACTGCGAGTTTATCTTTTAATGGTTATGACGTTGAGGGGAAAAATGGGTCATTTAAGGAGGTTTCGGGAAGATGATTAAGTTTGCGCCTCCGCTTTTGTAGCGTCTTGATTGTGATGGCATTTAGTTTACTAAAACCCCTACAGTCATTTCTCCTCACACACACCAACCGCAAAATAGTTTCAATTTTCCCAGTTTGAATATGAGCCAATATTAGTCTTCAAAAATCCTTCCTCTTTATGCCTGCACTCTTCCTCTGGCCTTGAAGCCTGCACATCTAAGTGCTTTTGAAAACGATGGCAGCAGGGGGAGAAAGGCGCTTTTGCAAATGAGATCTCAGCGTACTTGGTGATCCATCCCTTGTGTTTCTGCCTGATTTTATTTCACACAACCACCCCAACTCCCACCCTTCCCATATCTCTATCTCTCTCTCTTTATTTTTTTTCTCTGAATTGAAGCTTTTGAAAATCATCAGCGTGTGAAACATCCATTTTTTATCATTTTCATAGTGTGTGAGTTTTGTTGACAGGACCACACACATGCACACACACTCTGATATGAACATCCAAACAACTAATGCAAAGCGTCATCTTTTGTAATTTAACAGCTGCGATGGACTCAGCTTCTCTGCCCAAGTCAATGCTTGTATGCGCTTGAGCTCCTCCCCACATCTCTCATTAAGTAAAAGAAAAAAATTTAAAAAACCACCCAGTAACAGCAGAAAATAGAGATATATCACAAACCATTACTGCCTTCTGTTCCTCCATTTGTTGTTCCAGGCCTATTTGATCATCAACACTGAATCTACTAATTGCTGCTTTCTGCTTTGATCTCCCTGGCGCCGTGGAGCTCCTCTCTGGACCAGTCTGGAAGCATCTCTCCTCTCTCTCTCTCTCTCTCTCTCCCTCCCTCTCTCGCTCTCCTCTTTGTTCTATTTAGGTAGTCCAAACAAATTGTTAGCATAATGTTTCTTAATCAATTAGTCTCATATTTTCTCCGCTGTCCTCCAGCCCATGAATTGAAGAAGACTGCCTCAGATGCTATTTAGATCTTTTAACATCAACATGAAAAAGCTAAATTAGTAACTACACCGACTCTTAATTATGATATGATGCCGGGCTTGTTGCCAGACAGGAATGGCAGTACACTTGGCAAATGGAAGCATTTATTTGCATTAAAAAAAAGCCTGCAGGTTAGCTTTAAAGTTGAATGGAGCAGTTTGACTGATGTGATTCTAAAATATAGATGCTGCACTCTTACAACCGAGTGTTGAAAACAAAGTAAAAAGTTGCAATTGCATGTCAAAAGTCCTTTGAACCTTTACGGAAAAGGAGACAGATTATTTGGATAGCAAAATGGAAGTTAAAATAAGCCATAATCTGTAGCTCTAGGCAGTAGCACCCAACCACTGTATATCTAATTCATATTTTCTAACAGCACTGCATTTTTTCCCTCCTATTCCACTAAACCCATTCCAGCATACAGATGTCAAACTCACTTACTTATAAAAAGTGTGAGCAGGCGACAGGCTTACATAATAATCTGCTTATTTCATGTGAGAGAGAGAGAGCCACACATATTGCAACTCGCACCTGGGAAACAGCTCTTTCCGAGAGTCGTTGGCCTCTGATTTCCTGTTCCACTAGTTGAGCCAATTGCCAGCACGCCTGGAGCACTGACACATATTAGGATGGTGGAGAGACGAGATGTCAGCTCTGCGCTGGAAACTACAAAGCCGGCAGGCTCGTGTCACCTGGCTCACAAGTGAAAACACCATTCTTACCAGTGACATCCATCACGGATTTATTGCCTTGCCCTCTTATGTAGCTAATTCCATCTCTCCTTTGTCTTCCTGTCTGCTGCTCAGCCCGCCACTTGTATTTAATCACTTGAATAGACTTCAGGTAAACACATGCAGTTGGATGGTCACACTCATGGCTGATTTCTCTCTGTGTGTGTTTTTTGTCTGGTTGTCAGCGGAGAAATGGCATGCTGCTGAGCGCACCTTTGCTGTCACGTCTGAGCCACAAACGACTGATGGCCACTTTCCAAGTGGAGGCGCAGCGTGGAGAGCAGGACCTCTACCGCTGCATCACCCTGTCTTCGAAGGGTGCAACCATCTCCAACTTTGGGGAACTCATTGTCAGAGGTATGTTAGATATAGGAAAACAACAGTTATTTTATAAAATAAATCTTACTATCTACTCATTACGAATTGCATCTCTCTTGATTTGGGTTCCGTCAGTAAACTTGTTTTATGTCACATCTACCATTTTAATATGTGTGGAACAGAAGGCAACACAAACAAAATCCAAGTAAATCTGAACTGAGGACTAGAGAAGTTCCTAACTTCATCCTACACCCTTTCGAACATTTAATGGCTATTACTTTGTTGTTTATCTAAAAAACAAATTGCTGTCATATCAATTTGGTTATATTTTGCTGCCTATATATTTTATTTTAACATTTGCAAATAAATAAGCTAAACTCAAACCATATGCTTATAAGTCACTCAAAAGCTATACAACAGTTAGGATAAGTAAGAATTTGCTTAATTTACATTCAGGTTAGCAACAATTAAACAACTAGCTTAATAGTTTTGAAAAATAGACTCATTTGTTTTATTTACCTGGGAGTTTAATAAGAAGATTTATACTAATATAATGTCTGTGCAGTAAGTACAAAGTTAGAATCAGGATGATGTTAGCCTAGCATAGTATAAACACTGGGAGCAGGGTGAAGCAGCTAGCTTGTTTTATCCAAAGTGAAAATAACACCTAAAAATACTAATTAAAATATTTAATTTGATTTATTCCTGCAAGAGTTCAATAAGAAGATTTATACCAATATGATGTCTGTACTTTAAGTATAAATTTGGAATCAGGATGCTGTTAGCTTAGCATAACATAAACATTGGAAGTAGGGTGAAACAGCTGGCCTGGGCAGCCTTTTCCAAAGTGAAAATGAAAACACCTACCAATGCTAATTAGCACCTTTTCATTTGTTTAACCCAAAAGTAAAATGAAAACTATGTTTGGTTTTAAAGAGAATTACGTGTTATATCTGTTCTCTTCATGTGAAGCTAGTCTTAACAGCTAGCTGTGTGCTTGACTCTTTGGCAGGAGTTGATGATATTCTCATCTCACACTTAAAAATAAAGCAATAATGGATATTTTTTACCAAAATATTTTCTTTTAAAAAACACACTCACAATTTATCTTTGTTATCTGAAATAGTCACATCATAAAACTGTAGACTGGTGTAGTCACTGTTTAATGATCAGTCAGCAAACTTCCTTCTGACCACACACACGCATTTCCTCACACGTATCATCATGTGATGAATTAATTTGATGTGTGCCGGGTTGATATGGGTCATATTATCCATCAAGGCTGATTTTATTTTTTTCAGAGAGGACAGAATTAGTTATGCAATTATTCATGCAAATAAGCTCTTATTCAGCATCATTAGAGAGAGAATGAACAATTTGCAGCATTCAAGACTATCTCTCTTTCATTTTCTCTCTCTCTTTCTCATAGTTCTGATGTGATTAAATATTTTTATGACTTAATGCTCTAACAGAGCAGACACAATGTTATTGAAACTGTAAAACAAAAAAGAGAGAATCCTTGACAGCAATTCTTAAATTCTCCTTTGCTTGTATGACTTCTGAAAAGGGCAAAGATTAACTGCTTTTCAAGAATGTTTCCAAGGACATATTCTCTCAGATTCTATTTGTCTTGTTCTTGTTTCTAAGTAACAAACGATAAATAAACGATAGCAAGCCATGACTTCAATTTTATATTTAAAGGCAGTATATAACAACGTCTGACTACCTTTTGCAGTACCCCCGACACCAATCGCTCCTCCTCAGCTCTTGAGGGCAGGCCCCACCTATCTGATCATCCAGCTCAACACTAACTCCATAGTCGGGGACGGACCGGTCATCAGGCGGGAAATCCAGTACCGGGCCAGCCAGTCCACGTGGACAGAGACTCACGGTGTGGGCTCACTCACTTACAAGGTTTGGCATTTGGAGCCAGACACAGAGTACCGCATCAGCGTCCTCCTCACAAGGCCTGGGGAAGGGGGCACCGGAGCACCTGGACCCCCTCTGATCAGCCGGACGAAGTGTGCAGGTGAGTTTCACTGAATCTACTGTAGATATCTCCAGAAATAATCTCATTCATTGGGATTAATGTCAGGGGGGCAGGCTTAAAACGCAGTATTTTATATTGAATCCATGAAACGGGCAGGAATAAAGGAAACTAATATTAAGCTACACCATTTCTTTTATCTACACTAAGCTATAACCTTACCTCATTTACCAGGAGCATTTCTGCGTCCACACAGGCCTGCCTCCAAGAAATATCTGTATTGCTGAAACTTAAATTTGTTGAAATGTCATAAAAGCCTAATTGCTACCGAAATTGGTAGTTATTTTCATTACTCATTGACCCATTTATCTATATTCCTAATTACTTAATCATTTAGTCAATGAAATGTAGAGAAGAATACTCACTGCAATTTCTCAGAGCCCCAGGTAGATTGCGCCTTTTGTTGACGGTTTACACAGTGAATATTTGTTTTTTTTGGCTCAATAAATGACTCTCAAACTTAGTGAAAACAAAGCCGCGGGCATCATTCACTGTGACTTGATTCAGCACGACTCTTTGGGATGACGGCTCAGACCTTGCGTCATCTAAACATCATGTTTAGATGTTTTGTTCACTATCAAGAGTAATTCAGGTGACTGCTGCGTGTTGTCAGTTGCAGTTATAGTACAGGAGTAACTAACACAGCATGACTTATCACAGGGAAGTTGTGCTAAAATGTTAAGACATATATGCTAGAAAAAAGGCCCTCAAGGTAAAAGCCCACACCTCTCTCTAATTCCATGGCAACATAATCAACGGTTTACATCAGCCGTAGCAGTGCTAAAAACTCAAAACTTAGTAATGAAAAAGTCACTCTTAATGTTTTTATCTTTCTTGTTCCTTCTTGGATTATCTAGGACTCAAAATCCTGTCACTTACACACGCATCCATGCACTCATATTGTCAAACATTTGGATGTAAAAAAAACAAACAGAAAAACGTATTCCAAATTAGATAAGAGTTACATAAAAGCTTCAACATAGTACCATACATAACACCACTTCCATGCCAATTGGGAATAATTCCAAGTGGCCCGATCTTGTCCTGATTTAAACTATACATGGCATGCCAAGCTAGGATGTAACGGCAATGCCAAATGCTTGTTGACGGTCACAAATCAACTTCATAATCATATAAAATGTCTTTTTTCGACCAGAATAGACCCTGTCTATTTTT